>JAQGBY010002445.1:0-23071 GCA_034698785.1 Mycogona germanica
GTTGGTTATAAAGGCAGACACTGTGGCACAAATGTTTTAGTTAAATCAGGCGAATATTACAAACAATGTCAGTTACAAGTCAGCCCGATAGTTGTTAAATTGGAATGCTCAGGTGCCTTGACAAAAATTGCTTATAAGCTGCTGCTCCTGAGAGGTTGGCTCACACAACCCGTAGCGCACCGAAACCGTAGGAGCTTCGAAGCAATGCGGCGAAGCCCGCAATTTAGTTGCAGCCAAGCTCAGCTTGACATCAACGTTCCAAACGTTTGCTCGTCCCTATATTTTTCCTGCTACAACTTCGAACGAGTATAAATAATCTAATTATATGGAAGGATGATCGAATTTCAGAAAGATACATAGACCAGCGGTGTGTGCTTGACTTCACTTCAAAAATACTTGCTCATATACGGTTTTTTTTAATAACGAAAATGACAATTTTTCGTTAACGCAATAGACTCCTGGCGGATGAAACATGAACCAGCGATTCGACGCTGCTCTCCAATTTCATCAACAAAAAATCAATGTACACTTAATATCATAAAGTCATTTTTTTGAGAACCGCTGCCAAATTTATGTCTGGATGCGTTTACACTATCACCTCGAAAACAAACTACGAAAACGCTTCTGTAGGCCATAGAATTTTTAACAGTCTCATTTTGGTCGGGAATATGAAAAGGTAGATTAAACTAAGTTATTCACAGTTCATCATTTATTAAGGATTTTCACTGATGCAGATGTCTTTTTTCATTCTGATATGACTATTTCGACCGAGCAGAATGGGTTTTTATTTCTTTCTATTCTCCTTCCACACCCAAATAAATGAATCGGTTTTGCGAGCAAGGTGTGATCATATCGCTCACCAGACGGCGCTGTGTATATTTCTCCCCGCATATTCCAGTCCTTGGTGCCTGAGCCTGTGCAGGCGAGAGGCGAAACAACCCGCATTTAAAATTGGAAATGACGTTAGGATGCTAATTTGGTGGAGCCAGCAACCACTTCACCGGAAACAATGTTATAAAAATGTAAATAAGAGAGAGATGGGGGTGGAGTGTGTGTGTGCCCGGGCGACCGAAATAATTGAAACGTAAAAAGGTGGATGCAGTGTCTTGGAGCGCGCTTGCGATGTGTATGGTGGTGGTGGTGGTGGTGGTGGTGGGGAGAAGAAGGAGGGTTGTTGGGGAATTGGAGAGGTTGACGCGAAAAAACGCGCCAATAATTACATGCTCGGCGAAGTTGGCGACAAACAAACTATGTCGCCCACCCAAGGTGACGAGAAATTTGAATATACATGTAGAAAATGCTGTTGGGAAATTTAAGACGCGCGTCGATCTCTCTCTCTCTCCCTTTGTAGCGTTATTCTCTGCAACCTAAAAATGTGTTTAGAATTGGTCTCAACAAAATTGAAAGAAATCAGCCCACCCATAAGATTATTTTCTGGGACAGGCATGTCGTCATCGTTGCATCCTGGCAACGAAGTTTTCAGTAGTTGCTCGCAAGATGGCGATATCATTTTTGCTGAAATGTAGTGTCCTGGATATGGTTTCCCGACGAATCTTCGGCGCGAAGAAAAATCTTCGTCGCCCTGTGATTGGCTGATTTGATGACGTTTCGCGTTCGAATTTGCTAGACGTCACCAAATCAGCCAATCACAGGGCGCCGAAGATTCGTCGGGAAACCATACCTAGTTATCATCTTGTCATCTCGAAGAGGCTCGAAACTTGTACGAAGCTTTCTTTGCAAAATGAACTGTGGCTCGGAACTATCGTTGTATAGCACCTTTTGTTTTGCTTTGGTGACATTTTAAGAAACAAGAAATATCGTCTGGGTTACTCAGAATAGAGCTGTGTATTATAAAGTGCTAGAATGCTTTTGCGCGAAGCTTATCTTTTTCGCTTTCCCGGTAACGGCTTATTTACATTTTCCGACGTCGTCGACGGTATCGACAAATTCTGGAGAATGTGTTGTCCGCTTTGTCGCTTCAAGATTTGGACAGCGTAAGTGAAGTAGCCGTGCCTGTCTCAACTCAACGAATTCCAGGAATTATACGAACTGACAAAGAAATACCAACAAGGGCCTTTTTATGGTCTCTCCACTGAGTTTTGCAATTTGAAGGGGTGCAGTTAAATTTGCGGATAATGTAGAACTTGTTGAGACTGAATGGGGACCACCACCACCACCATGCACTGAATGTCAATCAGGAACGCACGCAAAAATCTTATTGCTCTCACAAAGAGTAAGAATCTCAAACTACAAATTGAACTGAACAAATTCACTGTACTATACTGTACTGTACGAACATTTTTGCACTGTAAAGTACAAATTATTTTTTGCCTGGGATAAAATAAGTTACACTTACAGGCTATTTTACATTTATACGATAAACGCAAACGTTAAACGTAAAATAAGTTATATTTAACTATTGTACATTTTGCGCAAATAACGCAAACACAAATCAGTCATTACCAAAAATAAATAATCTATGGTTAATATCATTAAGATAACGTTTGTAATATGGAAAGGCTTTAATGTGTACTAGACAACATATATTCCTTTCATATTATGGGTGTTTTATGCTTGATGATTCGGTTGTTTCGGTTTTTGGCGCCGACATGAATTTGGGGAAAGCACTGGTGGTGGTCAGGTGAGCATCCAGATAGGTTACCCTGGATCTGGACTGTGTATCTTTGTCAATGTTTGTTGAGACCTACTGTCACCAGTTGAACTATGCCAGTTATTACAATAATATTAATAATATATTATATTTACGTGTTCGCGATAACACACGATAAATGCAAATGATATTCCGATTTTCTTTGACATTATGAAAAATGGAACTGTTATAAAAATATAATAACGTCATGCAGTGGTGCCTCAACATGTTATTTTTGTATTAAAAAATTAGGATTTCCAAACGTTTGACAATTGTTATGTTAAATTGAAAAAGAATCATTTTGAAAATATCTATTTGATTATTTTATGTTTTTAATATTGTTATTTTATTTTATTTTTATATTGAAAATATTATTCCGGTAATAGTATGTGGTTGGAACTGTTATCTGGTTTACTTGGTTGTCTCGTGAAATCGACGACGTCATGCTTTTGATGTGGAGACGTCATTTTTTTAAGTTTAAAGCGAAAGGGAGATTATCCAGAATTTGGTAACTGTTATTTTAATATGAAATATTGAAAATCGAGATCTGAAATTCCATCGCTAGCGAATTATGGTGATGTACTAACGGTATGTAAAATGTTATGCAATTACATTGAGCCGTTCGAGAGTTACTCTCCGAACAGGAAAATCTAATCCTTAGTTTTTTAATATAGGATTTTATTGCAAAAAATATTTTTATTAAAAATGTATGTTCTAAAAAAAAGTTATGCCGTTATCAAGACATGTAAAATGTCATGGGGTGACAGAAACGACATTGAAATTTTGATAAAAACGGGACATGAGTAACGTCGCCAAGTCTTTCGTGCGGCATCGTTTTGATTGGTTGCCACGGTATGGCTGACGTCACGCGACTACGGTCTCTAATTGGCCCTCTGCTGTCGCCGTTTCTTGGAACGTGGCGTTCGCGCAACATTGGTGTGCCAACCTGTAATTACGGTTTGCGGCACGCACACACACACACACAGCGTGCTATATCGATTGCAGTCGCTCGCTGTCGACCGCAGCGCCACCTTCGTCCCTCGATCCGCCCTTTCTCACCAACCACTTCTTACAAATTAGCTTAGTTTGTGTTTCTCCACGCCATTGCTCCTTCCGCCGCCTTTCCCTCCTCCTCCCTCCTCCTCCTTCGCATCCACCCGTCTTCTATTTTGTCTGCGCCGCAATTGCTCGGATATTGTGTCTCTTGTGTGTCTGTTGGGCACCCTTAGCTTTCATGGCAATGGCGACGACCCGACCGACTCACACCTTCGTTCGAGGCATCAAATACGAGTAGCCAAATACTTAGTCAAAACAAAGAAACACCTGCGAGAATTGGTGATTGAAACTTCAGGGTGGCCTAAAAAAAAACACGTTTCGCTAGAAATTTTATTTTTAATTTATCTTTAATTTATTCCATACAATTTGGCACACATGTTGGAGTTACTTTCTTTATGAATTGACCTCGCGCACGTGCAACTTCGTGACGTCATCATTCGAATTATTAAGGTTCAAAGTGACGCCCGCTATACAAGAGCTCAATGGCAAAATCGTCTCCGTGCACGCAATTCTCAATCAAAACAGATACCTTTAAACAAAAACTGTAATTGTCATTTTGTTTGGTCACCTTTCATTCGTGTGTGGGTAAAATGTCATTAATATCTCTTAAGTTTTAACATTTTTAGGATCAATCTTGAATCCACTACTTGTTTTAATTCACCCAGACATCGCGTTTTGCTCTTGTGTTGCGATCGTCACTTGAACCTTAATAATTCGAATCATGATGTCACGGAGTTCATAAATCATAAAGAAAGGAACGACTATCATGTGTGCCAAATTGTAATGGAATATATTAAAGATTTGCAATTTTATAATTAAACTTCTAGCGAAACGATTTTTTTTAGACCACCCTGTACGGACTTATCCAATTTTTGTGTTCAATAATAAGTTTTGAAACGAGATCACGACATTTTTGTCGAAACTAGCAATAAAAAAGTTTGACATTTTCCATATACTTTTGTAAGTGTCTTCAATAGATCATTACATGATGTTAATTATATTCTTAATTAAATTAGGTAACGTCCAATTTTATTGTGAATGGAAACGTCCATATGACGTGAGCATTAGGAAAAAATTGAGCGCGATTTGAATGTCACGAAACCCCAATCCATGTGGGATCGTACTCCGTTCCGCCAAAACCTGGTATTACTCCCATCCTCTCTTGAGTATTGACTAGAATTGGAACTGTGTCAGTATTGGTGCACCCTGTAGTATAGGCACAACGTTCACTTAAAAAAGTATGGTTCATTATAATCCGTACAACTTTTGGTGCGTTGTTAAATTGTGCAGCCTGCTGGTTACGAGTGATATTTTTAACGGACAAGCGGGAAATAAAAATTAATTAGCAGCGAACACAAATACCAGCGATTGGAGCCCCCTCCAGTGGCGATAATTCTGCCAGGGGGTTAATGGTGGCGGTGGTGGTGGGGCGCTCTATCGTGCCAACGGGCGGGAAGAAATCCGTGATTTAGAGACTAAGAGTTGATCGAGCAACTTTTATACGACATAGCTGGGGGCTGTTTTTGCTGCAGCACTCCTTTTTGTCGCCTAGACGTACGTGTGTACTACACTTACGGTCTTCATCCACCCTACCCGCGAATACCACGGTGGTTGCCTGAGAAATTTTGATGATATTTTGCGCATGAACGGTAATAGAGTGCGGTTGTGGTGGTATTAGAGTGGCGAGGGGGTGGGGGGATGGGGGGACTTGCGGGAGCGGCTAGGGGGAGGACGGGCAACTCCCTCCCCCCCCACAATAGACGCATCAAAAGTCCCGAAACGTAACTCTGCCCCGTAAATTAAAAAAATCAACAATGAACCGATAACACTTTCAGTTCCGAGTGATGTTTTTGTTACACAAGAGCTACTTGTATTGAGGTAAAAAATATTGGTTCCGAAAGAAATTCTAAAAATGATTGAACTTCAAAGTTGTACAAGAATTCGTGATTTTTAAAACCAGGGAAACGTTAGTGTTGGTTGTGTCTTGATTAGTTAAGAGCGACTATATTATTTTGATATCGTATCTGTTAATGATTCCAGAGAGTGTTGATATTGTCTCTCAAGAGGTAACGTTTCAAGTGTTTGAAAGTTTTGTTTGAGAATCGTTCCGAGGTCCGAAAAAGAAATCTCATTTGTTGATTTTCATGAGGTTCAGAATTGTAATCTACTTCTAATAAGAGCTGGTTCGTTTATTGTTTGTCATTTCTTGATAGATCTACATGTAGATGATTTTTCTTGAGTCGCTGCTATTTTAAGAGTCCACCTCTTGTTGTCGAACGCGTGCCTTGAGACTCCCGTCAGACAACATTATCCCCTCCTTCTCATTCCCCCCCACCCCAACTCATTTTAGCCCACCCTCAAAAGTGACTAGTCACGTGGGCCCTCTGTTTCGTCGCCCAAGAATGCCAACAACGCGGGTACTTAAGAAGTTGCTCTGTTTTTTGGCTCGTTGATTGCAGTGTGGCCGTGTGTGTGTGTGTGTATATGGCGGCGGTGGTGGTGGTGCGTCTGGGTGGAGCGAGAAGAGAAGAGCACACGTGAGCGGGGAAAATGATGAAGAACCCGGGGAGCGAGCGACGGAATGCCGGGAATTCGTGTTAATCTCGCGTGTGGGGGGCGCTTGGTCGAAGCTACCGCCGCTCCAACTGGATGGGCGCGTTCGAGAAATACGAGAATATCGGCTCTGGTAGTCGCCACTGGTCGCATCCTGTTTCAAGGATGAGACGAAACATTCTTTGTCTTAATTTTCTAACCTGAGATGAGAGTATTGCGATGGTTCATGCAGGATGAACTCTGCCTTCTTAGGGGTCAGTTATATCCTATATTATAAAACCGAGATTTCGATTTTCGTGTTCGGAGATAATCTGCCGAACGGCTCAATGAAATCGCATAAAAATGAACATACACTTACTAAACCATCACAATTCGCTAGCGACGGAGCGACGGATTTCTATTTTCAATATAACATAATAAAAAAAGCTCAACCAAATTTTGGATAATCTCCCTTTCGCTTCAACCTTAAAAATGGGCGTCTCTACATCAAAAGCATGACGTCGTCGATTTAACGAGACAACCAAGCAAACCAGACAACAGTTCCAACCAAACACACAACATACACTATACACATACTATTATCGGAATAATATTTTCAATATAAAAATAAAATAACAATATTAAAAACATAAAATATTCAAATAGATATTTTAAAAATAATTCTTTTTCAATTTGAAATCAATGAATGTCAAACGATTGAAAATCCAAATTTTTAAATATAAAAAAACATGTTGAGGCACCACTGCATAGAACGTAAAAAATCAGTTACTTCACAGTTAACGTTTGCGTTTATCGCGTGTCATCGTTCAAACCTCAAATAGCCGGTAAATTTAAACAATTTTTTTTTTCATTGGTGGTTACTGTAAACCCAGG
Organism: Mycogona germanica; assembly: GCA_034698785.1. NCBI lineage: Eukaryota > Metazoa > Arthropoda > Diplopoda > Chordeumatida > Chordeumatidae > Mycogona > Mycogona germanica. The sequence continues at coordinate 7,133 of JAQGBY010002445.1, forward strand.
CAAAGCCGGGCACCCTTTTTGTCGTTAATCAAAAACTCTACAAAATGATCATTTGATTCTGGATGAACACAGGTTATTGAATTAAATTTGTAAACTCGTTTATCGAATATACTTTTTATTTGACTTAGCAAAATTTGGACAACGTCTCTGAACTTGGATGAAACTCTAGGGTCACCTTGCAATTTTACCTTTGATCCCCATCTAGAGGTTTTCGCTGGTTGGTTGCGATTTTTGAGCTCATGGAAATAATCTGTCCGCAATGGTGGGTTCGAATCTCTCCGCTGCTGGTTGCAGGCTATCGATGTAAGTGCACGGCGCTGTGACTTTTGTCTTTCTAAGTTTGTGTACGCGCCCCAGTTCTTTTTCTCGTGCTGCGCAGAAGGTCTAAGCCTTTATTCGGTAACTTTGAGAGCCGCGGAAAAGGGGGAAAGTGGCGGGAGGATCTTCTGGATTGGACGTGGCGAGTGCTGAAACACAATGGAACGTTAGTCCTACTTTCGCTGTCTCCCTCATCCCCCTTCTCCCCCACCCACTCTCTCTCTCCTCCTAGCTGGTATTCTCCGCTTCCACCAATTTTATAACGTTTTGCTCGCCTCTTCTATCGCGCTTCTCTCGAAACGCAAAAAAATGCATTCTATTACGACGTTACGCACACACAAGCCCAGTTGTCGGCCATCAGAGACGGGCGACGAGCGCGAACCTGGTGGCGAAACACCGCAACTGTGCTACAAATACAGATTGGTAGAAACCGTGTAACGTTCAATGACACATTGCCTTGTTCCTCACAGAGAAATGACTCAAATAATATTTAAATCGTTCCTCGATTGCGCTCACGATGTTAAAAATCTTATACAACTACACTCGAGCATCTTTTTCTATTGTAAAAATAAATAAATTGAAATGTAGACAACGTAAGGTGTTTTAGATGCGAACGGGGACTCTCGTCGCTTCGTATTTGAAATTTGGCGAACGAACTTTAAACACATGAAAAGCCGTTTTTTCCGTTGCTACTGCCATAAAAAGTGGCGTCGGATAGGTGAGTTCGATAATGGTGTGCCAACAAATAAGTCGGTGTCTGGGAAGAGCTTTTTTGATTAGTTTTCGTTTTCATTTTTGTCTCACTGGCTACGAGCACGTCGAGGTAAGACGATGTTTGTTAGAGAGGCTCATTCGTGTTTTCGAAGGGAGACCCGGGTGCATTAGGAATTTCTCTTGCCCCCCAAAACTACAAATCCCCTTGAAATTGACGTTCATCGTGCTTGATTCGAAACTAAGCAACCCCGAAGGTGGCTTTCCTGCAGTGGCGCTACGCAATGTGTGTTTGCCGAGCCAAGATTAGGCGGTGTCAAGTCGTTTCCGACCTCTGGTGACCCTGTATAGAGATAAAAGCTTGCCAATATTTCCGATCAAGTACTGTTTTTCGCAGCTACTTCAGGTTTAGTGCTCTCTAACCCCGTCCATCCACTTGATGTTTGGTCATCCTGTTTTTCTGCTGTCCTTCACTTCTCCCCAGCTCCCAGCACGACATGGCCAAAATATGACAGCCGCTGCCTCACCACCCTGACTTCTTCCAGGACAGTCTGATTGATGACTCGACACACAACATTATCAGAAATAACTGAAAACCGTCAAACTCAAATAGTTTTTTTCTTCTCCGGACACCTAACCAACGTCTAGCTGCAACTAGACCTTCCACTTCGTTGTGGGTGGAGGGGAGACTAATTCTCCCGCGTTCCACCACCACCAGATGGCGCAAATTAAGAAAAGGAGATAACAGACGGGCTCTCAGTTATAAGAATGCTGAGATACATTTGACAGTGCTTTTTTTCTTCAGATCAGCCTACGTCACACAATCTCATTTCGGGTGAACATGTGCAGCGGAGCGAAGATCAGCGAGATAGGTCATCACTTGACTGGTTAGACATGTTGTAATTGACAAAATGACATCTTGTATTTAGTGGGGGGGGGGTCGGGAGGGGCGTCAGAGATTGGCTGATAACGTGACAGACCAAGTGAGGCAAGAACGAAAAAAGGAAATTCGAACTGCGCGAATCGGATGCTTTAAATAATGTCACTGGAGATGGCAGGAACCAGTGTTGCCTAACCAAACCTGACCTAAATTGGCGTCCGTTTAGTATGTGTATGTGCGTGTTTGAGCGCGCGCCACCATCCATCACTGCCGCCACCACCACCACCACCACCACCACCACTACCACCGACACCCACTTGCACGTGCGCCTGACGTCATCCGGCCGCCACTAACTGTTCGTAAGCAACTATTGGGCATTCCGCCTCGTTGTTTTTTATTTGGCGAACAGCAGTTGAACGCGCCCCAGCATCCGCCCACTTTTATACCGACGATCTGTTCTGGCCGAGCGTGCCACCGCCATGACGAGAGAGAGAGAGCCTTCGCCTTCACGGTGGTGGAAAGTGGCCAGGGGGGGATGATGGTGCTGAGGAAGAGGGGGCTGCAAAAAACAGGGGGGGGGGTGCATCACCACCAGCACTTTGAGAGTAACTAAAACACGAGAAGCGCAGAAAAAAAGATCGGACTCGCGGGCGTGTCGAGTAACGAGGACGGGTGGTGGAAGGGTGGTGGGGCTGATGGAGGAGGAGGAGGAGGGGTGAGGACGGAGGACGGCGAACGTGGCGACACAAAAGGCGAGAGCGACGCAAACGATCTTTTGTTTCGGCCGGAACGACGACTACAACGACGACGGCGTTGTCTGCACGCACTCTCTCTCTTTCTCTCGAGTAGGGGCCTCCACCACTCTCGGTCCCACACTTGTCGTCTCCCCCTCCCCCTCCTCTTCCACCGTGCCCAATCCCCAAACTCCTTTTGCTGTCGACACGAAAACGCGCGTCTGCAGGCAATTATCTAAAGTGAAAATAAATTAGACTGGGCGCGCTCTCTCACTCTGCCCACACCCGTCGTCCCGTCGTCTCCGAGCCATCTCGTGGAGAGGATTTTTTGTCGACGCCGGAATCATCACCGTCACCACCACGACGAGTTTATCCCCCCGCATGGCTCTCGGTAGTGAGAAGGAGAGTGGGGGGGGGGAGAGTCGGGCACGAATTTGCTGGAGCGAAACGAAGTCGGTGGCGATTCTGGTGAACGATCGATTTGGCGCCGGGGATGGTCGATGAGCGATTGGTGGTGTCGATAACTGCACACGCAGCTTTTCATTCGCCGAACGGTTTCGCCCTTAGGTATTTTCAGCTGACACTGGCAAATATGCAGAAGATCTTAAAACCATCGTCCGTCCAGGATAGGCGTTTCCCATTTCCTGTTACAATTTTAGAGTATCTAGAGAATTTAGAGTTCGTTGCTTTTAAAAAAAAATTCGAGTTCGTTGAAAAAAGTCACTGATCTTTTAATCTTTTTACGTATTGGCGCCCAAGTAGTAGATCGATTTGATTCTGGTACTCGTATATACGCATATTGGGTTTCTTTTGGAACATCGGGTCAAAGATCTTATGTTGTCTTAGCAATAATTTATTATTCATAAATAAAAAACGTTGCGGTGCAAGTTTGTATCACGGTTGATCTCGAAGATTTCAAGATTCGTTTTGATGAACATTATTTTTTTCTTTACAATTTTCTAATGTTCGTATTCCATTCAGATTCTCGAAACCGCGCTTCTCGATTAATGTATACAATTGCAAAAATTGGTAATGATATATCATACATTTTTTTTTGTTTCAAGTACTCAGAATATTGCTATTGATTCGGTATATTAGTTATTAGTCTTTTGTAAGACTGTGGTTCGGCGTTCCCGGGTTCGATTCCCGGCGCGGGCTCTCGATTATTCGATCCCGGGGTACTGGTGAAAATGTGCCTCTCACATAGTGCCTAAGGGAGGGGTACAGAGACTGCACTACAAGCGTTACGTCCCCCTCATGGTGCTTAGGCACTGTGCGAGGGGGAACAACCAGTTATCGTTTTTGCTAATCGAGTATTTCTTCTAATTAGCTACGTGTAGTCCATGGAGACCTTTCACGCGTTCTTAGTAGTTCGCAAATTGGCAAACTTGAAAAAGATGTAGGCCGAATGCGACTATATCGGTGGACATGAGGTTTGTTTGCGCAGTGGGGTAGATTCGAGAGAAGACTCGCTGTTGATGGGTGAGAGGGGGGAGGATGAGAGGAGGAACGCGAGGGGTTGCGCGCATACATTCTGCGGCGACCGCATGACGTCAGAGCTCGGGTCACGTGACTCGGCTCCTCTCGACGCACGCAACACACGCTCGCTTTTAATCAGCGGTAAATGAGAAACGTCAACAGAGGGCTGGTGCAGATGCAGCAACCCGGCGCAGAGGAGCTCTCTCTCAGCCAATGGAAATTTGAAGCACTGGGGTGGTTGGGGTTGGAGGGGTGGGTGGGGTTGGACTGGCTCGGGGGATGAATGGAGGGAGGGGGATATAGAGTAGAATGAGCCATGCAACATCTATCTAGACGTTGAGTAATCAAGAGATGTATTGACACAAGTCGTTGCCATGCTTACTAGACCTCGAGGTGACCGCGTAGAGGCTGGGGAGATGTATCGAGCTGCATGATTACTATCCCTATCCCGTGCAGTGTGTCTCTCTCGCTTTTCTCTACACTTGATCTCTCCATTCATACACCAACGCCCTCTGCTGGATTTTTTACTCGTTCAGTGTCCAATACGTAATATTAAGTCTGGTTCCAGTTGGGTTGATCAAGGGGTAGGGAACATACCCACGACCCAGTTTGGTCGTTCGGTCCACTTCAAGTCCATTTCCTTTGTTTCTATTCCGTATTCAATTTTTTTTTATCTTTTCCTGGCCGCTTAGCATGCGCGGCCGCCATTGGCATATATTTTCAGTTGTGGTGTCCTCCTGTGTGGACAGTGTCCATGCAAGCTCTCTATCTCTGCATGGCCCGTGTGACGGGGAGTGTTGGTGGTGATGCGGTGTGAAGGATAAATGGGAGCGCATTTTTTGGCGCGTGGCCCGAGAAAGGTTTATGACCTCTGCACTGGTCCATTACAAGACGCGAACAAGAGGACTGGTGACGAGGACATTTTGGCGACCGAAATGCCAGGTGTGTGTGTGAGGGGGGGGGGAAGAAGTGCAACAGAAAGGAATGAGCAACCTTCGAAGTTCGGCCTCTTAACAATTTGCTCCTCTATGAAAATCCAAATTGATGAGTCCTCTTTTACTTCAACTTCGTGCACCGTCAAATAGTTAACAATGTAATGATGTGAAAAGTAGTAAAATTCAATGCCCATGCATCCTTTTTCTACTAGAACATCTTGAAGCTTGCCGTGTTGCGACGACCTCTTTTATTTTATCTAAATATGCATTTTTTCTATCATCGTTTTGTTTCGGTTGAATTGAAAGATAATTTCGGACACACAGATCTAGATACAGGAATCGGTTAAACGTTCGGGGGCATTGTTGCCCCCCGAGAGAATGTGTTCCATGACCTCGTTGGCACTGAACTATTCTATCGAACTTGTTTTTAAAAGCAAACGCGTATTTTTTTCTTCAACAACTGCGACTGCGTCACCGATCACGTCACCGATCACGTCACCAGGTCTACACCAGATGATTAATCAACTATAGCAGGAGTTGGTACTTTATTGCCTTTTTACGGATCGCTGGCCATCCCCGAAATCGAATACGACGTTCGGTCAAGTTGGAATCAGGAATATTGGAAACAGTTCGCGGCTCTGGGGAAGGGAATATCGATTTCAATGAACAGTTGCATCCACAGTGAACTTATATTGAGAATTTTCACCAACCGACCATCCTTCCCCTTCTCCTTTCCCCACCCAATTCTTCCCGACCAATAGCTGTATATCGGATCTCCATATCTTTGGCTTTGTATACACGAAGAAAGCCGACCGGTATTAGGCGAGTGGTTCGCTAGTTCCTGTCTCGAGAGGGAGGGGGTTGGGGGGGCTCGAGGTTGTGCTGTTGGGTGAATTGGTTGCGAGATACGTTTCGAGAGATTGGGGATAAATATAGCTGTGGGGTTGTGAGCCTGCGTGGGTTCTGCAACTGACATTTGAAGTCGACAGTTTTATTGATTTCTAAAAGCCGAGTTCGACTTTGGATGAAGATGCTTTGTGCGTGGCAAAATCCACTAACCGTTTATCCAGGAATTCGGTTTCCCCTTACGATTGCGATTCTTGTTGAAATAGATATATATTTATATGAGTACCAATTAGTTATTCGTTAGTTGTAACATTTATATTATATTGTGGCCCAATAATTTCGATACCAGAATATATTTTATTACATATTTGCGAAATGTCTGATTTTCTTGAAACTTCAATTTTCAAGAGATCCGGTCAACTTTTCGCAAAGACGTTATGAAATATTATTATTTTTTTTTAATTCACTGAAGTGCATATCACAACAGGAAGATTCTGTACCCCTCTCAGTGCACTATGTGAGAGGCACATTTTCAGCAAGTACCCCGGGATCGAATAATCGAGAGCCCGCGCCGGGAATCGAACCCGGGACCGCCAAACGACAGTCCTTTGTAGACAGTCTGTTCAATCGTATGAGGGTATCAAATTTATTGAACTCTCTACACTTCACACAGCACTGAAAAACTTAATTTGATTAAACAACAAATTGCACGAATAGCTCAAATTTTAGTCCCGTTCATCGCTCGATTAGGAAAAATAGAAGTTAAAGTTCAAATTGGTGGAATTCTTCCATTTCATTAGATACTACGACCTTCGTTGCTGGCCACATCGCTTTCTCCAATGTGCTCTGCTTGGTTGATTCACTATTGTTAAACTGCCTTCCAATTTAAGAAGTCGTCGTCTTATTAGATAAGAAAACAAAGCGGAAGAGCGAAAAGAAGCGTCTCCAAATCTTCCGCCGTGTCGGCTGCCACTGAAAAGCGACGTGGACGAAATAAGAGATATTCCCATCCCCCCCCACCATTCCACATGGCAAGACTTTGACTTCTTGGTGCGTGAAATTCTCCTAGCTCGCACTCACAAAAAAAGATTCGAGTTTGTTGTGACGACGATGATGACAAAAGTGCGTTGACGTTCGTCAGAGTCGCGCGGGTGGTCGGCGACTGTCTCGGACCAGGTTTTACGTGCGGGGCTTGCGTTGCACTAGCTTAGTCGGAGCTTAGTGAACGAAAGCCTGCAGGAAGCGATCCTGTGTCTTCCAGACAACTGGGGGTTCTTTCACGAATTAGACCAGAAAATCTATGACATATATATATTTATATACTGTAGTTGGTTGTTTCATTACGAACTAGACAAGATTATAGTCCTACTTCTTAATTGCCGTACGGTGCTGTTTTTTCGTTCTTGTCTTTCGAGACTCATGTCTTGTACTTGTGTTGTCTAGTCTTGAGATATAAGCGTGTTTTTTTTACTCCTGGGGATTGTGTACCTCTCTACACGATGTTTTTCGGCACTATTCGAGGGTGTCACATTATGATCAGTAGTCGGGATCGAATAAACGAGAACCCGTTCCAGGAATCGTCCCCAGATGTTGATGGAACGACGAGTAAATTCAGAATTTTGGGCTTATCTAATACAATAAGGTACATACATTCTGTTTAATGGTGATGTCAATCAAGGGACAATTGTTTAATGGGGTTAAGGGACTGGAAATTCTAAGCAATTACACGATGTGTAATTGCACATTGGATGGGCGTGGGTGAAACTCTGGCAAATTCAAACTGTCGTTCGGGATTCTCCCCTCTTGGGGGCGCCACTAGTTCTGTCACAGGATGAGGAAACCGGTGCAGTCTTTTAAAGAGCTTCTAATGAAATCTTCGTTTTTGGTGGACGCGCCTCAAGAGACAGCGATGTGAAATTCGCGCGACACAATTCTTTCTATCCACGGGACCTAACTAAATGCTTAAAAGAAAACAAAAGACACTCCTGTATTCACCCTTAGCCTTCATCCCATTTCTTGAGGGCGAGAATAGCGTCGTAGATTGCATCGGTGACGGTGACTTGCTTTTGAAGTGTCGTCACGTACGCCAGCTGATTATTTGGCAGAGCCTAGTTGAGGATGCGGAATATCAAAACAATTCTGCCGGTGGAGGTGTTAAATTAATAAGTGTCGATTTTGAACCTCAGGTTTCTGTAGAGATCCTATTTATTCGTGGAATCGTGGCCTGCATTTGAGTCTCTCACGATGCCTGACTACACCTGATCATCGCAGTGTCTTGTGGACTCGCGAATGACAATTGAACTACTTATTATTTTGTACTGCCACAAAAGTTTATAAATTCCGTTTCTGATATCTTCGTTCTCTTGCGGCAGGCTAACACTTGATTTCGTCACCGCCTAATCTTACTGTAACGAACGCAAAAAGGACGTTTAGAGAGATAAAATATACTGGTATTGGACTTGGATTATGTCAATTTAATTTAACCATCGAAAAACATTTGCCCTTCTTTCGTAACCAATGATCAAAGTCCTGAATAGAATGACCTTAGTCAGATGTTATTCCTCGCTATCCATTTTCTGATTTACTCCATAAATCTAGATAAGAGAAGACTGGATTCATACGATCTTTAAAACCGAATTGATAATCTAGTCGTCTTCAAAATAATCTAGTCGTAAATGAATAAATTTTTTATAAAACTGACTATGGTTTCGGCAGTCCCGGGTTCGATTCCCGGTGCGGGCTCTCGAAAATTTCGATCCCGGGGTACTAGTTGTTCCCCTCACATAGTGTTTAAGTACCAAGAGGGGACATAAGGCCTGTAGTGCGGTTGACTACAGTTGATTAACAATAAAAAAAATAGTCATAGTTGTATCGTCTGTTACCACGTTTTTCTACAATAGTTTAATTAATTCATTAAGAAGAGTCTTTCCTCGTCCGGCGCTGTCCCGATCACAACTTCCATTTTAAGATTAATTTCGTCTACATTCTTGCGGGTTGACCGGAAACTCCCACCTTGGTTCCACATGAATCCTTTTAGACAGCATTGCAAGACTGCTTCGGACACTCTGTAACAGGAAGCGCGCAGATGATGGGAGCGTTTATCTGTTTGTTGGATGAAAGTGAGGTATTTTTATTGGTAGTAAGTGAAGCGTAATGATTTTTCAGATAAGGAGCTGTCATAATTTGTGGACCCCAGATTAGAGCGGTCTCCCCGTAACACATGTAACCGTACATAAACGGCCGATCACGCTAATGCGTCATTACTCATCAGACAAATGGTTGACCAGTTTTAAAGTGCTGTGGATGTCGTGGGCCTGTAGAGGCGGAGTGTCCTTATTTCGGACAATTGCCGTCATCCAGTTTTAAAATAGTTGCTTTTCTGAGCCAGCTCTGACGTCATCGGGCCAATTCAGACAATGTGTAGCAATGAATACAATGTCCGACGGCCCGTGGCGAGTGGCTCCTCCACTTCGTTCTCCATCTCGTCCCCTCCCCCACTTGATGCCGCTACTACTCCAACTAACGCAACCGCGTTTAGACGAATTATTTTCTAATAAAATGGAATTATTTTCTGCTGCATTTGTGTCACAGATAGAGGTTGTGTGACCCAGTTGGCCGAAACCAGTCGCTCAACCTGGTTTGAGGTTACCGTTTGAGAATTCTGTTTGCTGTTGTCTTTTGCAAGTATCCATGGTTCGATCGATTCATCTTAGATTCAGCCTTTTGACCCGCCAACTCCATCTCTTGTACACGACCCCTGACTCATATCATCTGCTCTTTGTGATTTGCGTTTTGTTTGGGCAGCCTATTTTTGAAACTGATCAAATTTGTGGACTCCCGATTACATGACCACGACTATGTTGAGAAACGTGGATGACATTTAGAAAATTCGAATTACGTCAGATAGTAGGCATATCGCATCGATTAGCATGATTTACATTTTGTTTATTCTTTTAACGTTGTCAATAGCGTTGCACGTATAATAGTTGTTTGCTTTGTTAAAATCGCATTCTCAAAATTTACTTTGTTTTCACGCTATTCATGCAAAACTAAATTAAACATCAACGCAATGCATGAGTGGAAACGTGAGCGTCTGAGTCTCTCCGGAGCGCAACACTATGCTAATTAATTTGCGGTCTCCGCAACAATTTCAAAAAATAGACTCTGCTTAACGCAACAGGGTTTGCAAGAGCATCCTGCGTGGGCTTCCAGGAGCGCCAATCAGAGCGGGGTGCGGCTAGTCAACGTGACGCGGGGACGTAAGTATACTTTTGGAGACATGTCGTGAGGGATTCAAGTGTTTCTCTATAGTACGGCGTGCCAGTTCTACTCTGTAGTCTACACTCGAGTTTTACGCTCTAATTGCACGACGACCGACCGACTTTGTCGCGGCGACGAACTTGGGTAAATAAATGGCGAGTTGGCGAATGTTTGCCAACACAAAGTTTGACTGCAATTAAAGGTTTTAGAACTTTTGTAGCCGTAATTGAAATTGACTTACACCTGAACGAACGAATGGCCCGAGATGCGGTTGTCTACTATGTTTTTTACTTCTTCAATCAACTGTAGTCAACCGCACTACAGGCGTTCTGCGTCCCTCATGGTGCTCAGACACTGTGCGAGGGGGCATGTTCAGTACCCCGGGTTCGAAATTTTCGAAAGCCAGCGCCGGGAATCGAACCCGGGATCGCCGAGCCACAGTCGGTTTAGATGTTTAGATTTAGCTTGACATTCGGGCTAAAAACTGATTTTACGTTGTCACTGTTGAGTCATTAAACTTCCAAAATAGTACAATATATTTGAAGCCGATAGAAGAATTACAAAAATATAGGATGATTTCTTGGACTGCAATCGAGAGTCAACAACAAGATCAACAAGTGAGTTCACATGTTTGTCTTTGTGCTTCTCAAATCTACAATTTCTTAATTTTTCCTGAAGATCACATATACATGTAAACGTTGTTTATCGACGATCTTGTTGCCTACTTTCGATTGCAGTATAAGTAATCATCCTATCACTAGGTTGGTTCATCAATGATTCAACCATGTCGAAAATTGTACGGAGTAATCACGTCTCGCTTCACGGATTATTTTTACAATTCAACGTGCGTACATGTATTTAAAAAATCCATTAAAATGTGTTTGGCATCATTAAATATTTACTTCTATGTTGCTCCAATTTTGCATACTATAAATGCAATTTCAAATCATGTAATTATTACTTTGATGTAGGCCGTGAGCGAATTGTGGTCGAGAATATAAATTATCTACCACCTGAATGGAATTTTGTTCGCAACCACTGAAATAAAAATAACCACCTGGAACAGACAAAAGGACAGGCAAGTTGTGGACATGCGTTTCTCTGCGCACTTTCTAAAATAAAAAAGAGAATTCCTCTCTTAATCAGCGAAGCGTAAGTGGAACACATCTCACGTCATCGCCCGAAAGAACAGTCGCAAAACTACCACACTTCGACACTCTTCATCTTTTAGACGTCTTTCTCAAGCGCGTCTCAACTGTTTCCGCAGCGCCACCAAAGGGCTCTGAGGGAGACATATGCCAGCTCTCTTATCAGGAGCTGATGCCCCGGGGCTGCCCGGGGTCCGATCACCTGTGCTCACGGAGCGCACTCAGCCCCCTCCCACCACCACCACATCCCCTCCGCTCCAGGAAACGGCTCGTGAGTCTATCTGAAATTTGCATCTCCAGATATTTCCGACCCACTGCGCCCATATCTCCCCACACTCGGCTTCTCGAAAACTCTTGTGCCGGCGCGCCCTCCTGACAGCCTCGCCATAATCGAGGAGCACTTCATCTCACCCCCCTATTAAACCAACCCCCTCCTCCTCCCCATCCACTAACCACCCCCACCCACCCCTCATCGTCGTGGTGTGCTCGTTAGTTTACGGTGAGTGGTTTTCTCGCTCAGCTAAGCTCCCGAGGATCAACTTCCGATAGAGTTGTCTTCCGTCCGCAGCCAGCGACTCGCGTGCGGCACGTGTGCGAGCGTTCGCCCGTGTTCTCTCGTGCCAAATTGAATTGCTGCCTGCTGGCCTCCTCCGATTAGCTGCCGCGGTGGTGCCCTCTGGTGGGAGTCTCGCGTGATGGGCCGGGTGGTGGCGCCCATGTTGATGGACGCCGCCACCACCACCACCAACTCCTCCTCCTCCGTCACTGGATCTCGAGCGAACGAGAGAGAGAGAGAGAGGTTAGCGAGTGTCTCTATCCCCTCCTGACCTGGGGTGTCATGGCGAGATCCCGTTTCCGGCGAATTAGAGGAGGTATTGTCAAGATAGGCTCTGCTGTGGCTGTATGCAGATAGATCGAACCGCCGCCAACCATTCAATGGAGCGACGCAACCCCAGCTCCCCGCTCTTCTACATTTTTGCAAGGCGCAGTAGAGCAGATCTTTTGAGGCCGTGCCCACGTCAGTCTATTACGCTGAGCTTTTTTTAAAGACGTCTACAGTGCGGAATAATGGTGACAAGATGTCAGAAACAGAAATACCATTCATGAGCCCAATACCTTCTTCCGTTCTTTCGTTTTTGAAATTGGCTTGTTGAACAAAGCCGCTGTTTCGTCTTCACGGATCCGTAAACCGGATACGAATGAAAACGGGATATAGAATTGATATTTAAATCGATGATCTAAGCTTGATTTTTAAATAGTGATCCCGTCTAATAAATTGAAAGAGACACATTGTGAACAGGATCGTCCGAGTCTCGGGGGTCGCTCTGGTGGTCCGGCGACCCGAACTGACCCGCCGCCGTTGAGTCTCACTCTGATTGGTGAGTTGACGATAGAGTACGGAGTACCACCACCACCCCCTTTCTCTATCTCGCTGTTTTCTTAAGCCAGGGATCAGTTTTTAGCCAGGAGGGCTCGTCTAACTCGTGCACACGTGTAAGCAGGCTGGCGATTCTATAGTATTAAAGATGGCTGCGTTGCGGACTCTTCGTTGGTGACGCACTTTGAGATTGCGTCGCTCTCGTTCGTCACACTGACAGCTCACTCGTCCGTGCAACTAAGCCGTGTAGGGAGGTGGGGGGGGGGAAGATGGAACTGCGGCAGCCACGGCAACGTCTTAATCCCCGACACACTTGAATTCATAGACTCTCGGTCTTCAACGCTCATCCGCACAAGATTCCCCTTTTCCTCCTGTGCTGCGGTAATTTCTAACTCTTTTTCAGAAGTATGTTTTCTGGACAACGTGATCAATGATTTTAAGATGTCTGAGCTGCATTGTAGATGTGGCTCGTACTTCAACTCCTATTTCCCCAGAGTGTGTCGACAGTGGAATAGTCTAAATGAGTCAAGTCAAGAGCCTGTTAGGATAGGACAACTACACCTTTGTCCTTAACTGGTCGTTCGACCCCCGCCGTAGGCCCCATCTGGGGCTGCTTGTGGGTACATATTGTAATTGTAATTGTCTCACCGCAATTGCTTGTCTTATTTTATTTGCATTGAGTCATTTTATGTTATTTTTTTTCACCGCATTCCATAGCGAACGAATCTTTGAACGTTATGAAGTTATCCGTTTTAGGCAAAAGACCAGATGTTCGAATCCATTCGCCCATCTGCTAATTTATCTGATACATTTTTCACAATTACCTATTCAAAAAATTCAGTTAAGGAAACCTGTTCCTTCACTCTTTCAGATCTGTCGAGACCTTTTTGATAATGTGTATTTGATCTAATATAAATTATACTTGAAATTTTCTGGTGTGATTAAACAATTTGTGTTTTTATTATGGCCATCTCTCATAGCTTTGGATTTGTGAACAGACTGAGGGTTGTTACATTTGTCCACATTTTGTTGTCAAGGTGGAGTAGATAAGTACAGACCACAATTTTTAAAAATCAGTCTTGAGTTGACATTCTGAATAATCGAATCTCCCGTTTTTAAACACACACATTCTTGCAACATGCTGGCGTCAAATAAATCCGGACCCCTTCCGAACTGTTTGCCTCACCAGCCGCCACCTTAATCATGTAGTCAGCCCTAAACGATAGAATCTCGTTTAGGTCGGACCCGATAAGGAGAGAAGGGGGATTTCGTGAGCCAGCCGGGACGAGAGCGACTATTTTGGTGGGGCGAGTTGACAGCAACACAACAGACAATTTTGCTGAGCGAGACTAAAATCTAATTTGTTGAGGTTCTACGGCGCTCTCGAAAACAGTGTGTGTCTATCTAGACACTGTAAATGTCGTTGCCTCTCTAGCTTTCTCTCTCTCTCTCTCTCACTCACTCTCTCGCAACGCTAACAAAATTAACGTCGATTCTGTCTATTTGGTAATTCGACAGCCTCCATGGAAATGGCACATGGAAATGCCGGAGGCTCGCAACGCGCGCAACAATTTCCAGTGGGTAGGGGGTGGGGAGAGGGGAAGGGAGTGAGAGACATCCGTTAATCGATAGGTGGAATCCTCCAACCTCCCCCACCAGTGTTCCTCTCCAGCTCCATGAGGTGTGGGTCTCGGATCCGCATGGCGACGACTGGTTTTGAAGCGAAATGTGTGTTTTGGAAAGAGAAAATAATATCTGTCGACGTCGATATCGTTCCACCGCATGTACTAGTTCTGCTCCTCGACATAATTGTTATTTCTTATCGGCCGACCGCTTGTACGAAACGACTGTCGCCAGGAAATCGTTTTGCCTGCTGCACACATTTCGTTTGAGGAACATATTTCTCGAGGATTTCTCCGATTTTATTAACGATCGTATCGCCGCCGTCTTCGGATCGTTGGCGCACCTGTTTGACTCTCGCGGTCGGGAAACGGAATTTGGAGGATCGATTTGGGTTGTAGCCGAGTCGTCGTCAGAAATTTCGTCTTCCCTTCTTTTCGGCGTAAGACGAGCTCATAATACTTTAATATGAAAAAGGTGACGTCACGTGTCATCATGTCGCCTTTCGAAAACAGATTACTGCGACAGGTGAAAATGGAAACAACAAGACGATGACGATAATTCGAAATGACCTAACTCGTCTTGTTGGTTTTAATTTTTATTTCATTTACAGTTGTGATAAGTAAGTACGACTCGTCGTAGCCCAGTTGGTATTGCGACTGATTGTGGCTCGGCGGTTCCGGGTTCGATTCCCGGCGCGGTTTCTCGATTATTCAATCCCGGGGTATTGGTGAAAATGTGCCCCTCTCATAGTGCGTAAGCACCAAGAGGGATACAGAAGATCCTGTAATGAGTTCACTACAGTGAATTTAAAAAAAAAGTATGCACAACATTTTCTTGGATTCATTCTTTTCTCGCATCCTAAGAATTTTTCCATGCCCGTTTATTTTGCAAGCGTTCACTTTTCCCATATATAAACATATACAAGAAAGGCTTTGCCTGCAAACGTTAAACGTAAAATAAGTTATACTTAACTATTGTACATTTTGCGCAAATAACGCAAAGACAAATCAGTCATTACCAAAAATAAATAATATATGGTTAATATCATCAAGATAACGTTTGTAATATGGAAAGGCTTTAATGTGTACTAGACAACATTTATTCCTTTCATATTAGTGGTGTTTTGTGCTTGATGATTCGGTTGTTTCGGTTTTTGGCGCCGACATGAATTTGGGGAAAGCACTGGTGGTGGTCAGGTGAGCATCCAGATAGGTTACCCTGGATCAGGACTGTTTATGTTTATCAATGTTTGTTAATGCCAATTGAGCTTCAGCCAATTGCTTTCAGCAATTATTACAATAATATTAATAATATGTTATAGTTACGTGTACAGGATAACACATGATAAACGCACATGATATTCCGATTTTCTTTTACATTTTTGACATAAGGAGAAATTCTAATTTTTACGTGCTAAATATAATAACGTCATGCAGTGGTGCGTCAACATGTTATTTTTATATTTCTATTTTTATTTAATTAGGATTTCCAAACGTTTAACAATTGTAATGTTAAATTGAAAACGAATCTATTTTAAAATATCTATTTGGTTATTTTATGTTTTTAATATTGTTATTTTATTTTATTTTTATATTGAAAATATTATTCCGGTAATAGTATGTGGTTG
>JAQGBY010002446.1:0-23056 GCA_034698785.1 Mycogona germanica
AAACTCTCTAATTGAATTGCGATGTTTTTGTGTGTAGGGAACAGTTAACGTAGGAGGCAAGATCTGAACCATGCGACAAAACCTTTAATTATAACACTTGGCGGCTACGTTATTTTTTAATATGCAATTCTTGGGCTAGACAATTTTTTCGATGCGCATAACATTTTTGGTTTCGAATGATTAAAATTCTTTAGTCTGAGAGTGCCCTGGGCAAATATCGTAATCGTAAATTGATAGTATTGAAGTTGCGTAATTGTCTTTAAATAACACGTAGCGTTCAAAATGGTAGTGAAGACGAAAATTGGATGGTCCCATCAGTAAAATCTTGAGGACCGCTGACTAATCAGCCCTTTCCAGTAATAGTCCCATTGTCTGCCACCTGTGTCGCTACTGACGGCAGACTCCACCATTATTAACCGCGAATGGCGTATTGAAACGCCCAGCACTTTTTGGCAGGGGTCTTGTTTGATGTACGTAGTTGCAGACAGTTTGTTTGGATTGTGAGTTGACATTGAGAAGCTGGTCCCACAAAGCAATGATGTCAGATGAAGGATATGCATTACATTTATCTTCATATAATTAAAAGTTTACTTCCGTGTCTTTACCTCGCAACAGCAAAAATAAAATTTAAACAATCCTATTGATTTTTCAAATGCTCAATTGGATGATAAAATTTAAAATATAGCTCGTTTGCATATTTTTTTAATCTTTGGTGGGAACATTGTAGTGAGCATCTGGTAGCATAGCCATGTGGCTTAGAATAAACAGAGCTGTTGACAAGGATGCATTGTAACACCCTGTTGATATGAACATGAATTATTGCCAACCTGATAAGTGGGACGTTTTGAATTATATTTATAAACTCGTGCTTAGTGCAAATGCATTTCGAATCCCATTCTATTTTCGTAAAGTCAAGGAAAGGAGCATGCTTTCTCTCCGTTGATAAAATAACATTTTCGAATTTGCGCCTATATTTCAGTTTTGATTATGGAGCAATACATCTGAAAAGATGAGAAATAATTACCAGTGGCGAATACCTTTGGCGCTGCTGTCAAATTGTCAAGTTTATTTCAATGGTCACACGACATTAGAAATGCTCTTCAAATACTAATTTATCGTGATAATATTTAAGACTTAAAATAAGAATTTTAAATAATGTAATTTTTGTAATGATTGAGGCATATGGTGATTAATTGAAAATATATACTGCATCTCACTGCATATTGCCATCTGTCATATGCAACATTTAATAGAAACATGTCTGTTTGTATAATAATTTTGTATGAGACATGTATAACTAATTTATGGCCGCTAATCTTTATTTAATCTCTTCAGATGCTAGTTTTGTTGTGGCTACAGTGTATTTAGGAATGTAGTTGGGCTTTATGATAGTTGCGCCTTATGGTAGTTATCTTTATGTTTCTATTTCGTATTACTTTCTCCTAGAAGTTCTCGCGGAATCAGTTGACAATCACTTTTGTTATAATTGCAACATAGAAGTACTAGCAAGCTCCGATAATACATTTCAAAAGATGGTTTCTCTCAACTTCGGACTCGCCCTGTCTTCAGATTTCAGAGTCGATCGAAAATTAAAATGATCTACCAAATACTCCTCCATTCGGCCAATGGCATTTCTCGCTTTACGTCGCCACCATACTATAGGTTATTGATAAAATAATGCATTAACGTTGTTGTCTAATAATTAAGGGGTGGGGTTAACTGTATGATAACAATTTTTAATGAGCATCACTTCATTAATGTCGAACGGGGCAGAACGGTAAATTGACTTCCGGAAGGTGTATACACGCTGTGTATATTCCATTGTACAGTACATATACACACATTGTATATAAATGGGCAGTTTGGATTTATTACAAGCCCGCCTGTTTAATTGTATAGGTTCTAATTAAAAATAGCACTCAGGTTTGAATCGCCAAAAAAGAAGTGCAATTACATTACCTGAATGTGATTATGAGCCAGTTTGAAATGGTCATCTTACATTTGTTGTAATACTTTATATTTTAGGGGCGACGTCGGCTAGTTAATCTATGAATTCACATATACATGTACAGTATCATTGAGAACAAAGTTATAATTTGCATGTTGCAGTGACTGAATAAAATTGTGAATAGAGAATCTTAATTCGTTTCCTTGTATGGAATGTTCCATTTTCCTTGAATGTATGGCTTTGACTTGAAAGTTGTCAATAATCAAGTCGTCAAAAGTTTAATTTTCGGTTACTAGTTTACTCGCATATTTTAACTGCAGTGATCTGAATTTACATATTAATCTGTGTGTCCCATCCTCAGTGATTCAACAATATGCAACCAGCGTGATCGAATAAGCGTGAGAGCCCGCTGGTTTTTTGTGTAATGGATTGGCTACAAACATTTATTTGATGGTTCTTGTATTTGAATAGCTTTAAAAACTATTTCAATGTTAGCCTTGACAATGCAAGTAATAGCCTTGAGTCTTTCCTACACTACAATAGGTGTCGATGGCTTCCTTTCCACGATGAAATAAGTACTGTCTTGTAGAAACAACGTTTGAATTTAATTTTATTTTTGGAACTCGCAAAAACAAAATCTGCGCATTTAGTGTTGCATTATGAGAGATTCTACATTTATTTTTTTAAACTACTATAAATGTAAAATAGCCATAATTCTTGCATGTTCTGAGTATACAATTAAATTTTTAATTTCAAAGTGTCCGGTACATGTTGCAGTTCGGTCTAGGAACCTTGCAAATCTTGTGGATTACGATTGATCAAAATAAATTGTTTTTCTTTCTAAATTGAATATTTTAAATTAATGTTTCATCGTATCGGCATGCTTTTAAGATCGATTAACCGTCGGGGTAATCTATTGGAAAACCTGCTCGTCGTTTACTTAAGTTTTAATTGGCAATTTTTTGTTATCAGTCTATTTCAATCTAGGGTATGATCGTGTTTAATTTTGATGTTTAATTAATGTTTTAATTTGTCCTGCTGCATGTACATGATAATTGAAAATCAATATTTTTAGACCGCGTGTCAAATCAGAGTTAACGAAACCAGCAGCTTCCAAGAATTATAATTTGGAAGACATTTATCAAGCAATAACTAAGCAGCGTTCTTTGACATTGACGTCATCATTTTGACAACCGCCCACCCGACCACTCTGTTGGGTGGACGACCTCCGCCGCATATGTGATCAACGCCCTTGATAACGGCCAACAAAATTTCGCAATTCACAGCCCTCTGAATACATTTCGAAACTTGATCTATTTCAAATGGGCTCATATTATGGAGGGATAGAAAATTTTGCCGAGCTCAGCCTGTTATTTAAACTTGATTAATAATTTAAATGATTTCCAACTAGTTAACGATATAAACAACTGGTTGATTAATATTGATTAATAATTTTCACTCAAATCCATGTGGTCCTTAAGGCCCATGTGAATAAAAGGTCCTTGTGCAGGCCTTTCAGTTAGTTTCTGTTGGATAGGTGTAATCTATATACATTTAGACACAAAGACTCTTTAAGATTTTCACCTTAATTTCGCGTTCCTTTAGACCATTTGAAATTGGTTTTAAATCTCAATTTCGCAACATTATGCGTTTTTAATGCATGGAAATGTCATTTTGTTTTGGACAAACACAGGCTCACGTGAGTTAAAAATCTCCGTCATGGTGCTCGTTATGTGTTCATTTGCATGGAGCAAAACGCGAAGTGATCCCTAGTGTAAATGATGATTTTAGGAAACGAGATTTACTAACTGAAATGTTTTCGTTTCGAATGCAGCATTGGTGGAATAAAAGTTTATAGGCCAGTAAAATATTCAATGTCATGTGTAGACATGGTCCATGGAGATTTGTGTGTAGATTATGAAATGAAATAAATATTTCATTACAAAAGAGGCGACGACTTGCAAATTTTGCACAGTGAGCCCTTCAATCTTGTGAACCTACTGATCAATATATTCTACCAAATTTCTACAATAATTGATTGTGTTTATAGTCAGTACTATAGTTGTCCTGCAGTAATTCACGAAAATACAAAATCTTTCAAAACGAATAATTTTGACTTACCTGGTTCAGGTGTACTTTATGGATGACGCTGTTCTTCTTGGGATTTCAGAACAAATATTTCCGAGGGAAATAAAAAAATTGTACTAACAAAATATTTTGATATATATATAATAAAAATAAAGAGAAATAAAATTAATTCAGAGTAGTATGCGACTATTGACAATTCTTATTTTGGAGTTTCTAGACCAATTTGGCATCCAAACGCTGGCCAAAATGACAGCCTTTTAAAGAGGTTGACTGAGAGAAGGTTGGACGAGTTTACCAATAGGCCTCTCGATCGTTAGGTGTTTTCTCTTGAAACCGCTTAATGGATTGATTCCTCCGAAAAAAGGGTTTCCTTCAACTTGAACTTGACAATTAGTTGGCCACATGCTTCTATTTAAGGATCAACATTGGTGTCTTTTTTGCGTTTATGGCACGGGCCAATGCTCGCCGAGATCCAGAAGCAAGCGCCACAGTTCGATGGCCTCTGGTCCAATCCCATAGTGAAACTGGATATGCTAGCATATGGTGAGGAGGCAATTTCTTTTTCGAAGTTTCTTTGAAGTAGGCCCATTGATGAATAATTTACATTACTGATCAGTTGCACCGAAACATTGAAGTTATGGAAAATGGAAAATGCAAGTTAGATTGCAACTGTTTTGATTTTATTATCTCATGCTTTACCGAATTTTTGTTTTTAGTCGTATTTTTCTGAGAGAAGTTGCAGGATGAAATAAGTAATGGTGTTCTTTCTGTTGGTCCCTAATGACATCATATCCAGAAAGGGTGCCAATATGTGGAGCCATTTTGATTTTTTATTTATTTACCTGTACGATGCCAATCAAAGTAATTCCTATGCATTGACTTTATTTTTGGGTACTTGCTTCGGCAATACACATACTAAACTTTATTTTTGGAAATGGAAAGGACCAGACCAAATGCAGGTTTATTAATAGACAGAATTTATTTAGTTAATAATTAATATAGAATCTTCACGTGTATACTTTCTGATTTTCAGGTTAGTGTCAGGTTAGTTGACTGAAAAAAATTTCAGTCAACTTTTTATTAATTTTTATTGCTTCTATTATTGATAAAAGCTATTCAATGCAGTTGTGAAATGCTGTTTTTAGCATATACAAGTTAACATTGTGCATACATACAAAAGGTAATTTATATTTATATAAACAAAATGTGAAACTGAGCAATTGACAAAGCTTAGGACAAGCTGTTATTCCTATTATCTTGATTCGTTTTTTAAGGGGGCTTACCAGCTTTACCAGTCTCAAAGTGTCTAACTTCTGAACAAATAAAAGTTGGCATCTCGACAAAAGATGAACCACCATGAAATATCGTTGCGCATATACGGGACATTTGCTGGCCAATTCGACAAACAACCCACGTATGTATAGCCGGGCCCTGGTGCACGTAGACGCACTTATCTTTACCCGAAATGCAACGCGGTCGGCTCAACAATAAAGCAGTTGATGCGCCAATCTCTAGGCACGACAATAAAACGTTTCTACCAATCTTCTTGTGGAAGCCGTTCTGGTATGGCCGACCTCGGTGGCTGAATTGCCCAGGCCCCTAAAAACAAACCGGATTTTTTAAATATAATTTTGTTATACAAGACAACACTGCGTGGACAGTTGGAGGTAGAATCAAAAGGGGGGACGAAAAAGGCAACAGAATTGAAAAAAAATTATAGAACTTGCTTGTTCACTAGAGCTACGTACTTATCGAGTCAAACCACGATTTTATTTGAATTTCAAATATAAACGCTAGGGGGGAGGGGGGAGTAAGAAACACGATCGGTTGCGGGCTTTCTTCAACTCATGGCTTAAAGGAATAGCATCTTGTCAATGTGACATTCATGTATTTTCAATATCATATTACATCAATTTTAAAATGTTTAGGAGAACCACCATTTTTTATCAAATGTGAACGAACTGAAGATAAATCAGATAATCAAAATTCGATTTCCTTAGCGTGATTTAATTACATTACACATAGGGTCACTATATTTCTTTCGTCCAGAGGACCTGGGAGCAAACGTCTCAATATTATATTGCAACAGCCTATTGGCTTATTTATTTTATAATTTTTATTTCCAAATCACTGTAGTCACTCTTTTTGCTTAGGCACTATGCAAGGAGCACAATCGTGTTAAAAAAATTAATTCTGTCAAACGTATGAACATGTTCTAATTCGATCAGAGAAATTGCATTTAGTTCTGTTCAATGGCAAATATGTCGATTCAGAAAAATGGTCCAGCACGCTTCTCTAAAAACTGTCCACGTCCTGATCCTTCAATCATTTGTAAACATGTGAAGCAGTCATTTGCAAAGTTCTTTTGTGTCAAATAATTATGGGCATGAGTAGTATTTGAATCACCTAACCATCAAATCAGGATAGTCGAATTTTCTTGCGAGCCTTTAAACCATAGACAATAAACGAAGACAATATAGTCGCGATATACAAGGTGTATTTTTTCATTTATTTATCTTTTGGGTGGCTTAAAAAGTTGACATCTTGATAATTTGATTAAAAATTAAAAAACTATTGGTGTTCGTCGATACACGCTAGCAGTCCATGGGTAGTCAGTCTATTTCCAGGCCTTGCCTCGCGGACGCTCCTTGTGTGCGCCACTCTTTCTCAATAAAAATCTAGATAGCAGCTTCTGAGCATGCGCATCGATGGCGACTCGTCACTGTAGCCAATCACAGCGCTCTCCTGCAGTCTATCGCTAGTCAGCTATTTGTGAAAGAGCACTTGGCATTGCACCGAACTGCGAGCGCGCACGGTACAGGGTGTGACAAGACCGGCGTGTCCTTCTGGTTGAAAACAACACTGCCAACGATAACGTGTCGTGTCAATCTTTGTAATAACGACGTGCGTGCGTGGCAGAATGATTGATGCAAATGAATCAATTTTATTAAAAATGACAAATTAATTTGCGGTGAATTATGGTTCTTCTATAAATTCAAGATTGTCGGCATTTTTGTAAATATTTTGAAACAACGATTATGTTGCGCCTTTAAAAATTATACGCATGGTCATGTTTGCAATCTAAGAACTTTAGAATCGCGTATGCATGTTTTCTTTAAAAACAGAAGTGACGGCCTCGAAAATAAGTAGTAGACTGCTTTGCCAACATGCTGTATTGAAGATTTGTCAGCTGGATTAGCTATCAAATTATGATCTTGTATGAATTAATTCTATGAATTCATATAACAGCATTCCTTTATTAGACTGAGCACTTCTTCAAGATAAGAAATTCTACATTTCATATGCTTCATTACTTTAACTTCTGGGCATTTCCAACAAACATGCAACCCTGCATTTTCATGTGTTGGTGTTTTGGGTGGTGACTTAAATACAGAGTGCTTAAGGCCAACTTTTTCAGAACGGAAAATATTGTCGCACATGAAAAATAAATTTAGTGACATGAACATCATGATCACCGGTTTCTGTTTTTATATGGCCAACCCCTATAGCTATATAGATACAAAGAAAAAATAAATACTGTATTGCCGTATACAACATGTATACGTTCAGTTTTCCAGCGTTGGTGACCTTCAGTTTCCCAGCCTGGTTTTCAATAGGAGTGCTGAAAGTAGAAACTGTTTAAATCGCATAAACAAATTGAGTTATTCAACACCTTCGTTGCCTTGCAGATTATATTAATTTGTGAATGATTGGGCGTTGCTAAGAAATGTTGTTCAGTTAGGAAAAATTAGCAATCAATTAGCATCGTATCCGCATCCTTTAAAGTATATACTGTACAGTGGGACCATTTTATCCTTTGCTATTTTTATACAATACATTGTCTGTATGTGCAGTTTGACTGATTCCACTTGGTCACAGTCTAATTGAAAGAAAAGTTTAATTTAAAATGGTCAGAACTGGATGCACATTTTTATAATTACCAGGTCATGCGTATACCCAGTTGATCACAAAATGTCTTAGTCGGATTGATGAATTGGAATGATTAGAGAGAGCCATGTTAAAACCAAAGTTGAATTTGCGTGTGTGGTCTTATTTTAGATGATATAAAAGAAAAATAAACGCATATATGCACATTTATAAATAAAGGTTGACATTTGAAAGGTTGAGTTCGCAACAAGCACTATCCTGAGACTCAGCGAGTTTTTAAATGCAAATATAATATTTTAAATACGAAAATACAATAAATCAAATAATTTTTAGATTGAATAATTACGCTCATATTTCATCCCCCTTTCAAATTTTTTTGTTTGAATCTTTGTGTAAGTCATTTGCATTCGCTTCTAAAAAACTTCAATAAATATACTGAATATACGCGTCATATACTCGTATATTTTATACGGCACCTCAATGCATGCATATTTACATTCCTAAATATTATCGTAATCGTTTAAACGGTTTCAATTTGATAAGACTACCTTTCGATGAAATCTGCATAACCACCAAAATAATTCCCTGCAATATATTCAGGCAAACGGTCCAATTGTTTGAAGTTGAATATACGGAAAATTTCTTGTGGCCCTTTGTAGCTTGTCTGTAGTGTGACGTTCCAATGTCCAAAATGTGCGTCTCAGCATCTCTCGATGAAGTGAACAATATTATCCGTTATAGCTGCAACAAAACATGAACACACATTTTTGAAATATTTAATATGCTATTTTTTGTAAAAGGGAAACCTCTGAAAAATGTTCCAGAAATTTATTATTTAATAGTTTACCTCAACAAACATGTATTTATTATAAGTAATTAACTTACAGACATGCATGTAGTGACTATTGATCGAGTAAATCAATATTTACTTTACTGATTTATAGAAATTTCACCCATACCCCAAAATCTTGATGCTTGATTTTTGAACCTTTTATCATCATTGTCAGTCTCTTTGTCATTCTCTTGTGCCTTACATGAAATGATCCTGCGAATGATATACACCCAATACAAAAGAATGGATGTGAGTCAATGTTAACAGCAGGCGTCTATCAATCCCATATATTAAACTCGCGAGGGAAGTACTGGGACTACTGGGGTAGTAGTTCGACGAATCATATGCCCCCCCCCGTGAGGTCCGCTCATGCAAGAACCCCGATGAGACAATTGTGGGAAACGCCAGAAGCGACAGAAACCAGCCGTAAAACGGTAAGACAGTTTGGCTAGCATTGCACAGTGCTGTTAGAATAGTGAAGCTATAGATACTTGTAGTTTTCAAAGCCAGTCATTGTCATCCAATGAATCTCCCATTAAAAATACGGCAAACGTGTATGGGTAAGTGCAGATACGGGTGCAAAGGAATTGTTAATTATGAGAAAAGCAGAATGTAAAATTCATGTAAATCGAATGACCCCCAAAATAATATTAATAAATACAGAGTATAGTAATCTGTAAAGAATTTCTGACCCATTTTCCTGTATCTGTACATGTCAAAAGTTAACCGGATAAGCCTAGACCATTTTGGCCCCTGTATTCTTGATAGGCCGTGACATGCCGTGCTTCATTGGTCGGTCCTCCGTGATGCCTAATAGCGTTCTTGCGATCGCATCAATGTTTAGCGAATGTACATTAATAAGCTATATTTTTTACTAAACAATCTGCCAATACGTTCATCTTAGACCACTTACATACAGAGCGTGATCAGGTCCTATTTGTAGTTGTTTGTTTAGTAGATTCAATGCTAATGAAAAAGCTTAGCGGACAATTTCATGAATATAGCATAATTGGGGATGGTTGGGTCCATTACGAATAATGTCGCTAATGACTCCTGCGTAATGTCGGGTGCGTGATTCCGTAACGTGTCACGCCTTTCGGCCAATGAATCCTAATTACCGAGATAGCCCATAATTGTATCATGGCAGCGTTGGCTATATAGCGTATAGCCAAACTCCTAGGCTGGCCAGGAACACGTACCATATAAGGAAAGGACGATATTTCGTGCTCCGTTTTGCGAATGATTTTATTCACTATCTTTTATTTGGTGTAACCAGTTAGTTAGCAATTCTTCTAATTAGACGTGTCTTAGAAATCTGTGGTTTCTGACTCCACGCTGATATTAGTGCATAATGAATGAAAAAAAATTAAGCTGGATATGCTTAACACACAGTGACAACAACTCAGTGTACCCTTTTCTCAGACATACGCAAAATATCGGAGAATCCGATCTCGAAGATGTCATCTGGTAACGTTCGGAACACATTAAATGAAAGCGCGATTAAAGCAATTTGCAGGGCTGACATTTTAAAAATGTTTCTCTTGAAGCATCTAATAAGAGCATATTCGTAAAATATTGCATAATGTATGTTGAGATAAGTAATTTTATGTGAAGATGAATTATCTTTTCAGTTTCAAACTTGTTCATTTCGATCGAATTTTTAATCACTTTAAGGCCACCTCTTTTTAGACTTATTTTTTTAAAGAATATGAAAATGATACCCTTACTAGGTTTTAGGTTCTGCTGACTACTGACCGCTACAGCACCACTCCATTGTTACAGTCACATTCCTAAGATCGCAAGAAAGGCCCCTCTTCTGCCACCTCACCGGCCCTATAACTAAATAACGACTGACCCGCCACCTACCGATAGATGGCAATTTCTTGTCGCTGGGCCTGTTAAACTCTACACGAGGATCCATTGGCTTATGCGTGTACGTTATAGCGTACTTGAGATTTTCTTTCGTGAATCGTGAGTGCGCAGCGGGGACACATTTTCAGAAACTCCACCAACATTTTTTCGCTTGTTCTCGTAATACTTCAAGTCGTGCACAAATCGTTATTTTAAATTTTTTTACCTGGGTAAGAACGAACGTGTTCCGTTCGCCAAACTGCACCTTAACGCTAGTGATCCCGAAATGAAATTTGTTTCACTTGGAAAATGCAGTTGAACTCATTTCTAAGGAAATAGGAACAAGCTTGCAGACGCCATTTTCACCATCACGCGTTCATTAATGGACCTATCGATTTTTTTTATGGTGAATTAAATATTAAGTACATGAATGGTCATCGATCGAAGTGACACTTTAAATTGTTTACCTTTGTGCCATCGAAAAAGCTCTGGATAGTAAATATGGTCGTAAAAGTTGCAGTAGGTTCATTCAAAATCATTGTATACACACATTTCTATTCATTTAGTATTGCTGACACAACAAAGCGAAAGTCGAAAAAAAATTAAACTACGGTAACATTTGTGAAAAAGATAATCTTTGTGCTGAACTATGGTTTTTAGTGATTGATATTCGTTTGCCTTATTCGGTTTTTAATAGACCCATAATTATAGCGTACAATTTTGAAATCCAGTAAACATTCTTTCATTTTTTAAATTCAAAGTAATTGGCAGCATTGTAAACTGCTAAAACAACAGGGTTCTTTGTATATGCGTTTGTGGTATTTTAAAGTAACCAAGGAATGATATTTAGTTATACCGTGGTGTGAGGTTTCGCCCAGGGTCCTTGCCCATTTTGCTGACGTCACTCTCCCCGACCTGATGCCGTTGATTTATTAGCTAATATGGAAATGTAGGTCGATCTGTTTTGAATGTTATCAATATGACATTAAATTTAAACGTGCTTGTAATATCGGTCAGTTAAATAACGGCTCGATTACTCAAAGTCGGCGTTGAATTCAAATTTATATTACATGTTCATCACCCTCTGAGACACTTAAGTATGCATTAGCGACTAGTGCGTACGCAGCTCAAATTTTGGTCCCATGAAAATGTCACTCACAGACAATGCAGTGCCATCTATCGTCAGGCACGTACGTTATACCAATGTACAGTTATTTCACGATAAATGTCGATACACAATCAATATGCAACGATTAATGACGGTGTTTGACATGCACAATAGAATACCACATTTGTTAGTCGTCCTAAAAGCAAGAAAATTATTTTTATTTTAGTTGTTCTATTTTATTGAAAGCCTCCTTTTTGACAGTCGCGGTAACTGGACATTTCGAACGATCCCTCCAACTTTTTGCGCGCGCGCGCTTTTTCGCGCGTCCGTCTCTGCCACTTAAAACATTGTTGATTGCCTCGGCGTGGTACCAATGAATTTTTAAATTTGACGACGCGCTTCAACATAAATTAGCCGTTTTCTTATTTAAATTTAATATAAATGTCATTGAAGCGGAGGATCTAACATGCCGACCGACACCAAGAAATGAAATCTCACGTATGAATAACATTTCATGAAGAGCCCAAAGCAATAATTTTTAAGAATGTTAACATTTTGAAGCATTGTAAAAAAAAACACGGTCATCTATAAGACTAGCATTGTATTTTTCATTATATTAATTCCACTTTTGCCAATAAGAACAATTATATTTGTTGGCGTTTCACGTAGGTAGGTCCAAAAAGGGCATCACTTGAGAGATAACTGAGCCATTGTATATTGCATAAGGCCTTATTGCAATGTTTTACTCTTATTATGAGTAAATATCTCATGCTGGAGGTATGCATGTAACTTGCAATTTTAGGATATTTGATATTAATTGTTATTCTTTCTCGAGCACATTGTGTTTACAATAATATTGTGACAAAACCGATCAATAATTTTGACAAAAAACATGATTTTATTGGCCTTTTTACGTCAGAGTCTACGTCTATTCAAAAGAAATCTCAAGTAGAAAAATGCGTTTATTCCAAGATATGGCGACACTATAATTCTTAAGGAATTTTTAGATTTTGACCGGGCTGTATGTAATTATTGATTGTACCATGCAGCGTATACTCGAGAGAATGGACTTGCATGCAAATTCAATTGACAAAATTGTTATTTTGAAATGTTTGCTTTATGAAAGTCTAAAAGACATTCTGTGCAATCGATGATCGATTGGTACCACATCATAAATGTTAAAACTCGCATCATCTTACTGAAAACATGAAGGCCAAGCCAAAGGTATATAATTGTGGTTTGAATATAGAACCGTGAGGTCATAACTCATCTAAAAACATGAACTATAAACAGGCATATAATGAGTTAACAATCACGCCTGCGGTTGGTATCACAAATGCCCATTTAGATGCTAACTCTTAATGCAGTAGTAATATGATCGCACATCTAAAAGCTTAATATATGAAAAACGGCAAATTGGATTCTATAGCGAGGAGTGAATGAGCCCGAAAATCACGTCGCTTAATTCGATATCTTAGTTATGTATTCTGCTGAATTTGCAGATCATGCGATTTTGCAAAACTCTAGGCAGGGCTCACGCAGTTAAATTCTATTCAGCTGAAGTTGGCAGAAATTCATAATTGCATATATTAAGGATGGCTTTGCCAAACTTGAGTTGCATAGATTATTAGAAATATAAAAATGCTTGTAAACTTGAATTTTGAAAACGTTTGAAAGGTTGGACCTAAAATTGATTAATCAACATAATGCATGTTAGCTATTTTGTCGCACTTCTTTTTGTACTGTATAGGGTGATCTGAAAACTGCTTTTTGACGCTGAATTTAGACAATAATTTTTGTTCCTTGATCCACATATGTATTGAATTATTAACACCTTGCACTTTTTGCGTCAACAGTTGGCAAGAATTTCAAAATGTAAAGAAAATAATTTGGTCAATGCATTCTCAAGAGCCGATTGTTAATTCGTTGCCTATTATGAAAAATGCTTGTGGAAAAATTGTCCAATAATTGCTGTTAGGGGCGATTCACCAAATTGCCAACCAATTGGTATATTATTTCACACGAAAGCTTCCCACGAAGGGTTCCCATAAATTGCAGACGTTAAATGGAAATCTATATTTAAATATTATCCCAGAACAGATTAAGAATTAAAATACTCTTAAAACTGGGGTGCGTCTTAGAACTTGGTTGCATCGCTATAGATTAAGATATCTTTGAGCAAGTTTTAGAAATCGAACGTTCGTAAAGAATTTCGGACCGCGCTGATCAGTGTAAAATCATGACTCGCAAAAAATTATAATTGAGCCGTATCCTTCCCGCAAGAAACCCCAAGACGAATTTGTAAATGTTGCAGATTGTTTACGACCAAAATTAAGTTTTATTTATCTCTGATCATACTAGCAGATTAAATAAATGCGGCACCCTCAACCGGTCACTGATTTATTTAAGTCATTACAGAGATTCAGCATTGCGAGTTCTCTATATATACACTGTATATGCTCCCCCTGTAATCTAAAATGGCTCGTTGGCAAGGCGGAGCCGAATCATGTTCAAGACAAGATATCGAAAAACGCCTCGGCACCCCCAAATTTGGCCCTCGCGGTGGCGGTCTTTTTTATTTTAAAATTCAAGTCATTTTTTTGTTCTTGCCTACGTACGTCCTTCAAAGCCACCTTGACTCTAAAATTCCGAAGCCAATTGCTTTTTTGCTCTCAACCTTTCCCCACAAGAACATCAATCGATCATATCGCATCTGTCAGGACGAAAGGGTGAAAAAACGCTGGCAAGGGTTGCCCGGGTGTCTATTTTCGTTACAGATCACGTAGAGTCGATTCCACTGCTCGGGGACATGTTGTCTAATGCAACAACATGACGCCACTCCCTAAATGTATAAAGTAATGAAGCATTAAAAAAAACCTTTTTAATTTGTTGTGGGTCTCGAACAACAAAAACTCTTTACCTCTTTAAAAAAAGACGTGGCAAATACAAAGTGTATCCTATTGTTTCCTCTTGCCCATGTTTGTTTAGGAGATTACAAACTTTTCGACCTCAAATGGAGAGAGGGCGACATCGTAATTTTTCCTAGCCTACGCTGTGTAGGCTGCCTCATCTTAAACGTGTCCTGATATCTATCTCAGGTACGCCCATTATTATACTTTTATTGATTCAATTTCAGTCCTTTAACAAACTGCTGAAATTGAATTTGGATAGGGGCCGCTCCGTATATTTAAAGATATTAAGTAAGCGAGTTAAAGAAAAATAAAATTGTACTTTAAAAATGCATGTATTTTTTAAATATTGAAGTTTTTCAAATGTATTGCAAATAGTCAATTAACTAGTAAGACCCTAGTAAGACCATCACTTGTTTATCTTAACTTTTAATTCATAAGTATTTGCAATAAATAAAGGTGGATTATATTTTCGAAATAATTTGATATTTGAGAAAGTAAATTCTGTCTCAATTTATTCTTCTATTCTATTGGGTACAGTTACACAATCGAAATAAAACCGCTATTTTCCATCATTATTTCCGAAGTTTTTCTATATTGACGTTTAATGATCTTACAAACTTTCTGCAACGTCAAGGCATCTTCAAACATATGGTGTTAACACTTCATTTAAATTGTTAACTCTTATTCCACTAAACAGTAAGTTTTCTCCAATTGCCCAAATGTATTACCGGTAATATAAATGTACCGCTCTACATATTTAAAATGTAGTGGAATATATACGGTACAAGAGAAAGTAAAGTTGTAATACAGGACTTAAGCAGATTCCATATTTACGAGAGAAAAAAACAGATCTGAATTGTGAAGTCTCGTCTCACAATCTGCTATTAGGCGATAGACCAGTACGTGAATAATTAAGGCGCTTTTATCGCAGAGATTTTAACTCGGGCCGCTCGTTTTATGGTTCGCGGAAACAGAACATTAATTCAAGAATACAGTTTTATTTTGCATAGGACTCTACAC
The DNA here is from genome assembly GCA_034698785.1 of Mycogona germanica. Classification (NCBI taxonomy): domain Eukaryota; kingdom Metazoa; phylum Arthropoda; class Diplopoda; order Chordeumatida; family Chordeumatidae; genus Mycogona; species Mycogona germanica. The sequence continues at coordinate 15,648 of JAQGBY010002446.1, forward strand.
GCACATTGACACTGAATGCTCTTCACTGGTATTTTAACGAGCACCGCATAACCTCCTGAGACCTTGTTACCTGTTGCTCGGGCACAGTTAAGCGAGTCGCATGGGGAAAGACATACGAATTGACGAGTACCGCTTTGCTTCTGTGGCAAACTTAAACGAACATGTCATGATATTCGGTAAGAACGGCTGTTATTCAATGAATCGCTGATGCACTACTATATTTCATGCTAAATATATAACCTAAAAATGCAGTGTGTACTCAGAACATGGGGAGCTGTAGGTTATTCATGCGTACACCTTACCCAATTGTATCATATCACATGTATTAGTGTAACCACATGTATATACAGTGAGTTACACACAATACAATTTATTTTATTTATACGTCTTAGTGAAAGTTCTCATATACTTTTTATAATAAAATTTGTGGTTTTTCGGAAGGACTTATTTCATGGTCACTTTCATTTTCAAATAATCTAGCGACTATATAAATTTGGCGAGCTCTGTTATAATGCTTTGGATCGTGAGGGCTCGTAAGTATCTCGTGGTTATGAGTTTGACTTCAAATTTTCTTTCTATTATTTGTGCTATGCTACCATCAATTCTACGTTGAATAAAAAATATAAAAAAATAAGTGAAACTGTCGACCAGCAGAGTCCCCAGGAACCCACAATTCAATTTGCATAGCTTACAAACGTCATAAGCCATGCAAGATGATAGCATGTCTGTCAGATGTCACATGTCTGTCAGATGTCACATTTTTTTAATATTTTGGTACTGTTTTGATTTCACCGACAGCTTTTCGTTCCAGGGCTCAGATCTCAGAAGGACTTGTGTGTCTCTCCATGAGAGGCCAACACGATTACAGTCAACGTGAAGGCGGCGTTACCATGCGGCACGCGTTCGCGAGGATTTTGAATCAACGAAATTGCTTTTAGCACTCCAGGCACACATTTGTAGATTGTGTGTGGCTCCAATGGCCGGCGGCACTGGTCTAGCACGCGCGCAACATGAATGAGCTTGGCTCTTCTCTGTCTTCTCCTAGGACTACCTGGAGAGAGGGTCAGTTGTCCAGGGCACAGACACCGCATTTGCATCGTGCTACGTTGACATTTCCTTCTGGGCAAAGTTTATTGAGGGCACTATGTGTGTAAAATAAGCAGTTGGTGGAATTGTACGACTCGTCGTAGCCCCCAGGCAGTATTGCGGCTGACTGTGGCTCGGCGGTTCCGGGTTCGATTCCCGGCGCGGGCTCTCGATCATTTTGATCCTGGGGTACTGATGAAAATGTGCCCCCTCACATAGTGCATAAGCACCAAGGGGGAACAGAAAATCCTGTAGGGATATTACTTTAAAGTGATTCATTAAAAAAATGTAACCTTATTGACTACTTAGGCTGCTAAAGTCTTAGGATTTCTATATTTATAGACGGCTTCGTTTACTTAGCAGCTAAAACTCATTATTCAAAACTATTTAAAAAGTAAAATCGTTAAAAGGATTTGTTTCCGAATTTTTAAAATTATTCTACAAATGATTGAATTGTGACGTAAATTGTGAATTTTAGAAATTATTCTAAAAGAATGGATTTTAAAATTCTGTTATTAAAATAATTTCTATGAAATATTAAAAATTTTAGGAACTTTACACAAACAAATATAAATCATGATTTACACAAAGCATGGAGACCATCATTATGTTGGTGTCAAAATAAGGTCAAATTTGATAATTTATTATCTTATATTCAAAATTTTGTTTGTTATTTTTCTAGATAATTGTTCATTGGAAATTATGCGTTTGCATTTTAATCGCAGGCTGGAAAGTTTTTACTGATTTTCGTCCAGGGTGTTTGCTCCTCCTTAGAAGGTCCCTTTCAAATACGTAGCATGCGCATAGTCGACACGTTTCAGTAATAGTCATTTCGGGAACAGCAAAACCAGCGCGTCGCATTACACATAGTCTGGTGGCTATAGTCGTTTGCAAGGGAATGATGCTACCTCGCGCACCTCTATGGTCCAATACGGGACGGACAAAAAAAATCGGATTTAGATAGAATTTCTTCTGGCACCCACACTACATTTCTACACAAAGCTGTTTTTAATTGGAAGAAAACTCGTTTAGCTGAAGTAGGATATTGATTACTCATTTGATTTCGAATGTACATTCAGAATAAGTATTTCCAATTAGATGTGTATCTCGGATAACACAGCATGTAATTTATGCTCCTCGCAGAGCTAGTGCTCTTTCTCTATAAGGGACTGCATGACAAGTTCTGAAAAGTATGTAGTTTTGGAACGGAATTTCTGTTTTGCTGTTTCCGTTATTCAAATAAGTAGATAAAGTAGTACTCTATAAACCGAGGGTTTGTGGGCAGGCACTGAGCCAAGTATGAAGTTTGCTCATCTACGGTAATATATACATACATTGGGGATATTTTCTACGTTACGAAATGGAATTTATCCTCTTGGGAGCGTGAGTCCACGCCTAGTCATAGCTGGATTGAGAGCTCAGTCACGCTTTGCCTAGAACATTGGCTTGCGATGTTCGCAGTTGGTTCGCGTATTTGGTCGGTCGATCGATGCGAATTTTGCCGCGAGGAGTGTTCAAGTTGCCGTATTTTCGAGAACCAATTGCTGACAAATCATTTTTATCTATTGTAAATACTTTAATTCGTACTGTAGTTGCGAATATTTTATTTTTTGCATAATTGGCTAACATTTTCGCGAATATTTTCTTGAAAGGCCTAATAATTCTCATAAGCGATTTTCCGAAATCCGAAAAAGGGTTGGGGGTCACAGGAAGATACACACAAGTCGGATAGAAGTTTCCGCGATTTTGCTCCATGAAAATTTCATTTTGTTAGGAGCACGCCTGCACTTGCGATGAAAGATCTCAAATCAACACGCAGAAGATTTTCAACTCCAGTTTGTGTGTTAAGAGTAAAATAAAATGGCATTTTCCTGGAGGAAAAGACGTGGCATGGTCCATCGCGTAAACCGTTGTCTAACAAATTTTTGTATATGCGAGGAGGTTGTTTTCCCTTGAAATGAGCATGTGCCCTAAACACAATGTGCCCAACTATTTTCGTTGGTCTTTTAGATTATACAGAGGGTTGTTTCATGTTTGTTGACCGATTTTTAAAAAGCTGTATACCCTATGAAATTCTATTTCTCCATCATCTTTTGTGCTCGGTGCGTTGACCACGTTTTCTGACAATCGCCATGCAGCGAAGTTTCCACTGTAGAAGTGCGCGTTGAAGCGCATGATGGTCAATGTTGGCCCACTCCTCCTGGCAAACTTTCCATAGGCCATCCAAAGTAGTAGGTCGGCGGTGTCCGAGTGCCCGTTTCAACAGTCCAAAAGCGCAGAAGTCTATGGGCGCGACATCTGGTGACTTGACTGGAATGCAGCTGAAGAGAATTGCACGAATTTTTGTTTCACGTTCCAAATTCAACATGTATTCAACTGTGGAACGCAAGGTATGGCTGGATGGTATGGTTGATTTTCACCGGAGACCATGCACTTCACCTTGTCCACCACCTCTTTTGTTGTACGCGGGCGGAGGGGCAACGGGCGTTCTAATTTGACCCCGTTGATTTTCCTTTTTAATTGAAAATAACAAAAATTGTTGGTTTGGAAACAGTCGTTTCTTTTTCTTTACAGCTGAAAGAGCTTTAATGTAGCCCTCGAACCAACGATCTACTTTCGGCGCCATTTTGTTTTTGAATGTTGATGAAATTTTTTTTTCAAAAACCGAAAGTGTCTATTTCGTTATGTGCAAAATATCGAATCAACCGAGCACGTTCTACTTTTATAAAGCATTTTAAAAATCGGTCAACAAACATAAAACAACCCTCTGTAGGGCAATACAAATTGTTAGCGAAGACCTCATAGGTCAATTTTGCGTCGCCACACTTATGTTCCCACCGAAAATTGTTTTCCTAGGCCAATTAGTGGCTCTGGTGTCTACCCTTCCTCGCCCTTATATGCTATTTTAACAATACGTAATTTAACGACCGAGGTTCAAATGAGCCAGGCCCGCTAATGTACGGTTGCACAATCCCCAAAAATGTTATTGCGGTCGCATGTGAACTACACAATGGAAATGTAATGCCTCTCGCGAAGGTAATAATAAATCGTTATCCGACCTGTAAATCAATATAATAATAATAATAAACATTCCCAACATAGATATCAAATTATTACAATGACAAATATCATTCTTTTCAACTGCAGACATCACTAAACATACACTTAAAATTATAAACACGTTCCTTGCTTATGTGTCGGATCATACGCGTAGATTTGCTCATTAATACTACTTGTAGTTCTGAGGGGTTTTACAGTATATAAATGAACAATTTTGCTAATTAACAAGAATTGCATCCAGCAAACGGATTTTTTTAATAGTTTGATCATTGATTTTAGACAGGTCAGGTGACGCAAATTTGATAATTGAATTTGACATGTTCACATTGAATGTACGCGTAAGTTTTGAGAAACCTACTGGCTCTCTGTCAATGTACTTTCCCTGATACCCATACTGTACATGGATCTATGAAAAATAAATCTGGCTTTCAAATTGTGTATGGTAGTTGCGTATGTATAAATGAAGCCTGAAGCATGTACAATCTTATCGGTAGGATTAACATTGATTTTGTAACACATATTGAACAACATATTGATATGCAAGATATGTAGGTATTTATAAAATCCAAAAGCCAGATTTATATGAACAAACTCAGAAACTGAATTTGGTGGCGACCTGAACTGTATTTAGGCCAAGAGAAACATTGAGGGCACTCTAGAGGGAAGCTTTTCTTGCGTGTCATGACACTTTTTAGGTGACGTAATCATGATCGTTATCATTCTCACATTGGTTAACCACGTTTCGATAATGCGTGTGTACCGTTATCGAAGTTTGCATGTCCAATGTTTGCAAATTTACATGTTCGAATAATTAAAATATTGTCCACTTACCTGCGAAATTTCGAATGTTCCATCAACTATGTCGTGCTTGCCTTTGATAAATTGGCAGCTAGTTTTCTTGTCAATATGCTGTTAAATAGCTGCTTGTGTGCGGGATGGCTCTTCCTTTGACTTTTTGAGATTTTCCTGCCACAGCTCGCTTAATTCGATTTGTGGCCTATTTCGGTCAAATTTGCGTGTACAACAACAACAGACAAAGTGAACGTTGTTTTCTATTATTTCAATCTGCGCTGCCAACCCCTTTTGCTCTAAATTGTTTTGACCCAGTTCGCCCCTTATAGGACCAATCACATATTTCAACGCAAATTATTTTATTGGACCCATCGCGTCTCCTTTCCAATGACCTAATTCGATCCTTCCAATCAAAACTTACACTGTGTGTGCCACAGGGCCAATGGAATCTAGTTGCTAAACCTTGCATCGTTTTGAGTGAGACCATTTTATTTTAAATACCATTATACCCATAGATGAACGTTACGATTATTAAGTGAAAAATGGATTATGGCGTGTTTTTCAAATTGAGAATTGCGATCAGTTGCTGTGACAATATTGCATTTTGAACTCGGAAAAATGTCACCGAACCATTTGTTAATGAGAAAGATTTTGTTAGGACGTCGGTATGATAAAAGTAGCAATAATGGCTTTGTTACTATTTCAGTTTCCACTTGATAATTAAATGTAACAACAGTGGCTCTGAAACTTTTATCTGCGAAGAGTGAAACAAATGCACTTTCATCATTAAGTAACCGATAGATTACTCAGTTTATTTTAAACCATTTTCGTTGCTTGCATTTTTAATTACTGAGAGTGAACCAATTGAAATGGATTTCCACTTTCTGAACGCTACTGTCCAACTCCACTATGCAAAAACAATGAACTCAGCAATGTGAATAGCAAAACCCCGACCAATTTTCATCTCTTGAGACGAACACCTCACAACCTTGAGACCATGTTTAACGAGTCCAACGGCTTTGGGTTTTGAGTGTGTTGGCTCGTCGTACCTGTCGACCGTCTGCCATTCATACCCACTATTAAATGAACGTGTGTATGCACGCAGGGGCGCGTTTGTTGCATGTACCGTGCCTATAGATAGACCTGTGGCCGCGCGCATGTCGACGACAGCGCGGAAACTCATTAACCTATTGCGGGGCTGTAACATTCGGCGCATAATTTAACTGTTGTTTGTATATTTGCCAGCCACGTCTTTGGTGGTGGTGGTGCTCTAGAGTCTAGAAGCTGCGAGCACACCCAGAAACGAATGGAAGAGTATTTCCCGGATATTTTTACGAGCGACGGTGACGGTGACTCGGCGTGTTGCGCCGATAAAACGGATTTTTTGACGAGTGCAACCAGTTGCATGTTTTTATGAGTATATCGAGTGATTGTCGTCTTCAATTGGCATATTTTATAGACGACTTACTGTCGTGGAAATACAGAAACGACATCAATCCAGTAGTAGTAGTCGACATGGACTTTGCGGCAGCCAACATTTTCATTGTGGATGTGCGAAAATTGACAGAGAAATAATACGATGTGCACGCTTTTCAAATTTCTGTCATGCTGTTTGCACACTTGTACAAATCACAGTGTCACTAATTTTCACCACAAGTGCGGAATATTGCATGCCCCTAATAGTACACGCTCGAAAATTGAAAACTGCAAATTTTTTGATAATATAAATGGTTGGTGCCCTGGTGCAAGCATTCCATCTATTATAGTAACTATATCGTCAGTTCTTACGTTTTTAATTCATTTTTTAAATACAGAGTACTAGTTTACTTTATTGTAAGAATAGTTATCGCCAACTCTTGTTCGTCTTTTCTGTTCCGGCGCTGTCCCGGGCGCAACTTCCATTTCATTTTACATAATCAAGACGTCCTATTTCTATTATTTTGTTATTTCATCGATCATCGAATTATTTAAATTTTGTTGTGAAGAACAGTGGGCTGTAAAAACATTTTAAATTGGCAGTTTAAAGTCCTCATGGATACATGTATCTAACATACTTAAGTAACCCTGGATGTTCGAGTACATGTATATGTTGTGCAAAGCATTCATACTTACATTTTGTCTATTTGCTCAGAGAAAGTTTTGCCAAAATGTCAATTGGATTTTGGCTGTTCTTAATCATAAATGAAATGCAGACTGGTAAAAAGTATAATTAGAACATTGTTTGTTCTCTCGTATTTCAAACAAAATCTTTAAAAATTCTTCTAACAGTACCTTTGATTCGAATCGTGAATGACTTCCCCATATACCCTAAGTGCATACAAAAAGAGGCAACTATTTTTTTTAAAAAGTTTAGAACTTGCTGAAATTGCCTGATGAGATATGTGTTGCACTTCTTCCGCCAAATATTTGTTGAACAAATGAAACTATTCGCCTTTAATATTTTATGAAATTTGATAAATTACCGTATGCGT
>JAQGBY010002447.1:0-23047 GCA_034698785.1 Mycogona germanica
GGTGCCCATGTTCTCCAGAAATGACTTCAGCGTCTGGAGCATTCTCAAGCACTGCATCGGAAAAGTAAGTTTCACGATTGTTCATTTTGTCGAAATAATTTTGGAAGTAGTCGGATTTTCCTGAGACCGTGTCGCCAACTTGTCTTAGGGCGGAAATACTGATGGACCACCTTAACAAATAGCTCAAGATCAAGTTTCTTACAGTTCAGCTAACAAATAATTTTCGAGTGGAATTATGCGTTTTCAGTGTTCTCGTTCAAACCTGTTCGTTCGAGACCTGTAGTTCATCTCGAAATCTTAATTTTTCTTCTTAAGAAAATAGGGTTTTGATTGTGTTTGTTTACTTATACAAAAGTCTCTACAATTTTTTCTTATTAGTTCGTCTGGAATTGTCAATATTTGAAAACGACATATTGAATTCCGTGTAGGGTTGGTGGGGAGATTTTATTCTAAAAAAATCAAAATGTTTTTCTTTCGGTTGCGATGTTGATTTCTTAAAACGTGTTCAAGCATACAAATGTACGGGTTTTTGTAAGATAAGTAAAAACTATTCAATACGTGTAAGTTAAGATTTCCGCGAAAAGCAAGTCGATTGAATAAATAACTGAGCGAATAAAGATTATAGGTTATCAGTCGGTTTTTATCAATGAAAGTTGAACCTACGTAGGTGTGTATTTGAGAGTTTAGTGATCGATACCGAGGAAGTCAAGTCAGAAATTTAAACACTGCCGAAAAATAAATTGCGACTCTTTTTGGAAAATCTTTGCCAACGTTCGCGCAATGAGCCCTTTATAGGTAAGTGCTGATTTGTTTGATGAAAACGTTGAGGTTATTTCAAGTTCGTAAAATTAGGTATAAGCGAATTGTACGTTTCAAAAAGGGAAGTTCGTTCGGTGACTGGGTGTTGTTTGAGTTTCACCTCTGACTCACCCCGATAACAACAAAATGGCAGACGATTCGCAGGTGTTCTCGATATTGTACACCGACACAGGTATTATGCGGTAAACAGTGGCGAACTTTGTGGAACACGTCACCGGATTCAGTTCCAAAATGCTCAAATGAACGACGAACCATTTGGTTTGACAATGTTGCTGATGACACGAAGTGGGTTGATTTTAATGTCGACGATCGTCATCACTCACCAATTTCGTATTTCACTGTCCCAGGGGTCTCACTGTCCAACAATTGCATTGGATAAATATCCAATGTAATAAAACAGACTCTGACCGTGTGAGAGAGGCATTGTGTGATTGCTTCGTAACACGGGGCAGCAGCATGCTCACCCGTCGCCAGAGGGCAGCGCCAGCCACATTTGATTCCCTTCCTCTAGCTCCGTCGATTCGAGACCCTCTTTTTTTCCTTGCCATGAGAGTGACGTCATTAACGACCGCGGCAGGGACGTATAAATAAGCAACTGATTTATACTAGTACTTTCCATTCAGAAGCTATTTTTCTGTCGGTAATTGAACCCGTGATCATGCCTGTCCTGGTGGCAGGTAGCGAGAGCAGGTGGCCAGTATATTTACATATTTTGCGCCCGTCATCTGCATTGTGTGATTGCGTGCTCACAAGGGGCTCCGCTGTTCGACTTTCGAACGCAGCAAGATTGTAGTTCGAGCCGATTATAATATTTGCTGCCCCATCGATCAAGCAATCACTCAAGACATACAACGTCTTGTGTGATTGCTTGATTGATGGGGGCAGCAAATATTCAAATTTACTTTTTCATTTTTAAATTAATATTTTATAATGTTTCTTTCGATCTGCGCAGCCCTTTTTTTCTACCGAGAATTTAGTATATTTAGACATAATATTCGTAACTAAATAAATTATTTCTTATTTTAAAATAATTACAAATCATGAGCATTAAATGTCGAGTAATAAAAAAAGTGATGGTGTATCTGATGAAAATGTGTCATCATTTTTAGGATAAAATCTCAAATTGGACTAAAGCCAGTCTTATCTCGATTGTTGAGATCGGCTTACCAAACTCCCGGAAACCAATTTCAGCTCGGTTATTAAACGCGCGCATTAGTTACGTCACTTTTCCGATGACGGCACAACTGGGGCGCGTCGAAAATAATACACCCGGTTAACCTATTTTGTGCGAAGAACAAATGTGGTGTCAACCATTTCATTCCTGATTTGATCAAAATCGTAGTCATGACGTAACGACGTATATCGCTTCCAAATTTTATGGTGCGTCACGAAATTTAATGGTTCCTGCTACTTCTGCATTTGTCGTGCGAACACTACCGATGTTCTTGGGCGTGAATCGGCAATTTCTTGTTGATCTAATATTTTATTCGCTCGTCTATTTTTTTTTTCTTTCTTCTTCAGGAACTTTCGAAGATCACCATGCCGGTCATTTTCAATGAGCCTCTTAGTTTTCTGCAAAGGATCACCGAATACATGGAATACTCATATTTGCTCACCAAAGCCAGCCAGTGCCAAGACCCCATTACTCGTTTGGAGGTGGTTTTTATTTCTTTTAAATTTTCATATATTTTAGAAGTAGGTGTTTTGCAAATTTTTGCATCCGGCATAAAACTGATTAGCATTTTTTAAAGTACTAGACGTAAACAGACGCATGCAGGAATACCATTATTTTCAGAACTATGCAAGTGAATGTATGGCTACTGCTATAAATTAGTTGGTCTAGACTGTTACACGATCTTAAACTTTTTCTAAATTTGCTTGTTTGACGTTTCGTTTTCAGTACGTCACCGCGTTCGCAGTTTCCGCGCTGGCCTCCAATTGGGAACGGTTGGGCAAACCCTTCAACCCGCTCCTGGGCGAGACCTACGAACTGGAAAGGTAAATTTTATAATAGTGATCAATGCAGAATCAATCGGGAAATCAATGGGCTCACCGTTGATCACTTTAGATTAAGAGTAAAAATGATTACGTGGAGATTCGATGTATTGTCCTACTGTTGTGTAGTTGGTTACGAAAGAAATTGTGCCGATTCGTTAATCTATGGTGTTGTTTGCAGGCCAGATTTTCATCTCATATCCGAACAAGTTAGTCATCATCCGCCAATCAGCGCTTTCCACGCCGAGTCGCCCGCGTTCAAATTCCACGGTTCTATACACCCCAAGCTGAAATTTTGGGGAAAATCCGTGGAGATTCAGCCCAAGGGCACAATAACACTGGACTTCCCTGAGTAAGCATTACTTTATTAACTAATGAATAATCTAAAATCCAAATGATGTACACATATCTGAAACATTTTAGCAAAATGTCAAAAATCCCTGAAACATCTACTATGCACAGTGGAACAGTTATTAACAAATTTTAAAATGAAAAATCCCTGAAACATCTACTATGCACAGTGGAACAGTTATTAATAAATTTTAAAATGCATATTTATGCATTTTAACGAGTAATTTAAATTTTCTCTGAATTTTTTAGGCACGGGGAGTCGTACACATGGACGAACGTAAACTGCTGTGTTCATAATATCATCGTCGGCAAGCTATGGATCGAACAGGTATGCATTGACTGGGCATCGACTAGAAACCGAGATTTAAGATTGTCATACAATAAAAAGATATTTTTAACGAGTTGTTTATTTTCCTGGTCGGTTCAGTACGGAGTCATGGAAGTGGTCAACCATAAGAATGGTCTGCGTTGCGTGCTGAATTTCAAACCGGCCGGCTGGTTTAGTAAGGATCTGCATCGGTTGGAAGGATTCATCTACGACAAACAGTGAGTAGAATCTTAGTCGACGTCTATTGAGTATTTATTTTGGGGTGCACAAACAACGCCTTCCGTCCGGGCTTACTTTATGCGGATGTTGGTTGACATTTTCTGCTGTTGCACCCGGTCCAGGTGGCGGTGGACATGTTTCTCGAGAGAGACCTTTAGCAGTAACTTTGGCAGTCTTACTGACTAAAAGGAACTAGAGTGCGTATTAATTTATGTGTCTTGCCGCAGGAAGAAGAAGCTGCGGTACCTGTACGGCAAGTGGACGGACCTGCTGAAGAGCGTGGACATCCCCTCGTACGACGAATATGTAAAGATCAATGCCGACCTGTTCAAAAGGCAAATGACGGCTGACAAGAGTCCGCGCACGACGCCCACCTCCAGCCCGGCCCACACGCCCAAGAAGGGGGGCGGCGCCGGAAGTGGCGGTGGGGGCGCTGGTGGCGGCGGAGGCGGCGGCGGCAACATGTACAAATTTAACAGTCTGAGCGCGGTTCTTCCGTTCGGCGGCGGAGCCACTTCCGGTGGCGCCGACAATCCAGTATGTTGGCTGTCGGTTTTCGCGCGCGCTACCCTGTTTGCGCTCTTCTTTTTTTCATTTATTATTATTTTTATTTTTTTATTTAAAATTTGAAGTTTTTCTTTTTTGTTTTATTTTGACTGAAAAATTTGGGTTGCACTTTCTTTCACAAGATATTTAAATTTCTTTGAGAAAATGGAATGAAGAAAACTTACACCATTCTGTGCCAATTCGTTATAAACAAAAATTGTTTATTTTTCACAAAAATTAACCTGGTCGCTTTAACTAACGACTCGGACATCAAATTTTGTTTTGTTAGCTTTCATTTTGCCATTTTGTTTTTATTCTCTCTTTTTTCATTCCTTCTATTATTTTCTGCCAATTGCAGGACAAATATCGTTTATTAAGTAAATTTGGGATATCTCTTATCACATTACTTTCAAACTTAACACTCGGCATCTTTGTTGAGTGATTATTAATAATTTTCTGGTCGAGCTTTCGAAATTTTTTGAAACGATATTTGTTCTGAAGCATGTTAAACCTTGTTTCTATGATTCTCGTATTGAATATAAGTTTGAAAATTTAGTTTTGAAAGTTTGGCTTAAAAATTGCTCAATTCCAAATGTTTTGTTTGCGTTTCGGTTTTTAAAAATCCATCTGATATAAGTAATCTGGTATTGGTCATCGAATCAAGGTTTTAATATGCATGCTATGACATTTTGTCAAACAGCATTTTTGTTCAGACAACAATTTTTGTGTTTTGTTCCATTATCTATTGTAGGACGTAAACGGTCAGGACGGCAACGGAATCGATAGCGACGAGCCACCCAAAAATGATTCCACTTTCTCATTGGACATTCCAAACTCGACGCTTTTGTGGGAGTGCGACCCGCGACCAGAGAATTCCACACAGGTAATGATTTGCTTTTAAAATATCAGTTTGATCAAATTTCTGTTTATATATAGTCTAGATGAGTAAATAGACAGAATCATTTGTCTTTGAATTATTGACCTTAATAATATCGTTCTTTTCTTGATTTTAATTGAAAAAATTAAATTCTTTCTTTGTATCCCGTATTGGCGAACGTTTTCGCTGATCGTTTGCGGACGTATTTCTTCACTGACAAATAAATTGCGTAATACGACTTTATTCAGAAAAAAATATAGTTTATTTACTAGTAAAGGTGTTTGGCTGTACAACAATAATTTTTCTTGGAGGTCCGTTCTCGATTTTAATGAGCAGTAAAGTCGATGCACAAGGTATCCTGCATTGTTTTAATTATTGACGTCGCCTTCTCGAAATTGCAGTATTACCAGTTCACCCATTTCGCGATGGCCCTGAACGAGATGACCGACGAAATGAAGGCAAAGTTGCCGTCGACCGACTCGAGACTGCGGCCTGACATACGCAAGCTCGAAGCGGGAGATATTGGTAAATAGTTTTTTATTATACTGTGCCTGGCACAGGAAATCCGACCCGTTATTGACCCCGCTTATGCCGTATTCATTCGATTTTATTTTTGTTGTGTCGACGTAGATGGCGCTGCCGTCGAGAAGAACCGTTTGGAGGAGAAGCAGCGGGACGCGCGAAAGTCTCGCAAAAAAGACAAGGATGGCTGGGCACCGAAGTAGGTGGCTTTTGGCTCTGAGCCAGTTCTGTGGACAATGTTTACTTGCCGTAATTCACAGGACATCGTTTGGAAACCTATTTTTTCGTTCAATTGTTTTTAGAAAGTTTTGGGGGGAAATCCTGTTTGTTTTTTGATATTTCGTGGGCTCTTCTGCAATGCAGATAACGTGGCCCCGTTAATCGGGGCGACATCATCACGTTGTCTCGGACAAACTTAAAGTGGAGAGATAGTTTCTGATCGACCTACTAAATCTGATGATCCACCCGTTGTTTTCTCCAGGTGGTTCCGCATGGGTAACAACGCCCACGTGAAGGGCGAAGAATGGCAGTACGCCGGCGGCTACTGGGACCGGAAGTTCGACGAGGGCACGGACATCTTCTGAGACGAGCGAGCTGGGGCGAGAAACCACGGCGGCCGGAGAACGGAACTTTCCCTCCTCGTTCATTCACCAGACGCCGCCGCACAACTTGAGTGACCACCATCGAGCAGCAACAGAAACGGGTGTGTCGTCGGGGAAGCTCGACCGGACATCCAAGTCCCCACCTCACGGAAACATGGTGGCGACCACCAGGAAATAACAATGGACACAGAGATCGTGCGTACAGCGCAACGCTTAGTCTCCGTAGTATTGCGATGTTCTCTCCCCACCCCCATTTAGAATGTTGTCAAGTGTGTTTGAATATGTGAGAGTTCGTATCCCCCCCCTATCCCCCCCCCTGCCCTCTACAACAACCATTTCCTCACCGTTTCCACACAAGATAGGTGATAGGAGACGTCACGACGCAAAATATTGCTGGACTCGTTTGTATATATACTTGCATATTTGATGTGTGAGAAGTGATGAGAAGATTATTTGAAGTCGGGTTTGTCATTTCGTCATACCCAAACTTATATAAATATATATATATATATATGACCTTGGTTGTAAACAGCCATTAATTGTCATACCACTAGAACATAACATTTTTAGTTTATGGGGTGTTTTTTCTTTTTTGAGAGAGAGAGAGAGACTAGATATTTAATTTTTTTTTTACTGTATTGAGATACCTATGGACAGCACGACGCAAGTTGTTCGTTGAATTTACGAGATGGCAAAATCTGGTTGGCCACACCAAAAAAGGGTCCTCGATTCTACAACTAATTGGGAATGGGATAATTGTTTAAATTGATTAACGATTTCAAATTGTTTTTGTAATTTTAACGATCGTTCAGTGATTCTCGTTGCTACAGAAAAGGAGTTTGCGCGACACGGTGGGATCCCAATTATAAATAGTATTTATTGCCTAAACGTTTTTAATGATCTTGGCATTAGTGCCAATTTATTTTTGTTGCCAATTGCCACAATTGCCCGTAACGGGTCTTGACATTTTCCAATTCATTTCATATAGTGACACAATTCTGTACCATTTTAGACAAATTGTGTAAAATTGGCTCATTTTTTCCCACACACGAATGAGAGCGGCATCGAAACGATTGGCGTAAAGTCAACTTCATTTAAGGAATAAGTGATATTTAAACGCATTTTTAAAATTAAAATTGGCTAAGCAATAGATAGATTCAATCTCGTTTCACCAGCATTTAGTTGAGGTTCATCGATCAACGGTGGGATGTGTATATAGTAGCCGATCCCTGTTTCTGTTGTCACTTGTTGACGTTGTGAGCTGTGCATGGTTCGTGCAGTCAGCCCCCTAGGTGTTATGTGTACTAGGATTTAGTATCGAAGAGCACAATGCATGCGGCATCGCAAACGATATAGCAAAGTTGACTGTTTCTCTTCTCATTCATCTTGTTTGTACGTTGAGTTGCACCAAGCAGCTTGAACTCGGATGAGCAGCTTAACTTATTTTAAACTGAAGAAAAAAAAGTTCCAGATCCAGCTGAACCATCTATCGAAATTTGGCAAATCTGTTTAGCCAGGGTTCAATTGTTATGGAGCGAGCCGGACGACGCTGCTCAATTTGACAACTCTTATTACATGTAATAGCTTGAACCTCGCAATTTATCCCAGAACAACAATTTGACATGAACATTTTTTCAATCGTGTGCTATTTGTAATTAACAGTCATTAATGGTAACATATGTTCTTCTGAAACATAGAATCTGGTTGACCAGAGACTCGCATTTCAACATTCGCATTTCTTTGGACGTTTGGTTAATTTATGATAGGTACATGTGAAGTCTTGTTCTATGTGTTAGCTTGATAAAGCAGCAATGCTGGAAAAGTTTATTTTAAGATAATACAATAGTAATTTCAAGGCAATAATCACACGTACATTGAGGTATCGAGCAAAGAAAAAACTGTTATTTACATGTGTTATTGCGAATGAATGCTAGTGTTGCTGTTCTCGAAAAAGTATGTTTAGAGATGTAAATTTATATAAGATGTTGCTTGGTCGTTCTTTGACTGATAACAGGTGATTGTAATTATACAGGTAGAATTGGTGATTGGTGTTTTTAAGTTTGCTTGGTAAATTTTATGCGAATATTTAATCGGCATTTCAATAAATTAATGCTCGAGAACGATTTGTTCAGAATTATTTTTTTTTAAATTTTTATTGTGGGTTTAGGGAAATTGTCACTTGCGAGTAATTTCTTTGTAGATAAGCTGTTGTACTCCGTATAAGTTGTTGAACAATATTTTGAAATAATATTATTAGTCTAATCTGGTTTGATCCCTGATGTGATCTTTACTTGATGATAAAGATGTTGGTTTTTTTTCATAGAAGCGGCGCTCCAGTAAATGTTTAGGTAATTTATTTGAAAATCACCATATCTCTACAGAAAGCGAAAAATTAAACTATAGGACTGATCTCTTAATCATTCGGTTGCTCATTACAAAACCAAACAAACAACAGATGGATTTTAGGCGAATTTGAAGAATGTTTTGACTGTCTACCTTCGTGAGAATTCTGAATGACCACAGTTTACAGATAGAGCAACGGTCCGCTCCTTTTCCGGATCCTTGGTTTTCCCGGATTCATTTATTATTTCACCTTCATGATTCCCTTTAATGTGTCTCTCTCCTTACCCACTTCATTACATCTTCCGTGTGCACCAATTGTGTTTCTGTTTCATTTTTTTTAGAACAAATCTAGGGTTAACATATCCGAATAATCAATACTATTCCTCTAGCTCACATAACCTCGATTAAACACACCTCTAGCCTTGCACACAAAGCTGCCTCCTTCTATCATTTCATATTTTTAAAAGCGTGTCTTTTTTAGAGAGAGAATAGCCAATAAAAAATAGCTAGCCACAACACATACATGTTCCATAGATATCAAGCTGTACGCCTGTGGGCGAGGCTATTCATGTGCGTGTGTAGTACAGTAGGTACATAACTCCAGGTAGGCTATGTACTGTACATAACACCAAATATAGATCAACAAGGTAGATGCGTGTATAAAAATAAGCATGTATTTTTCTCCCCTTTCCCCTTCCTCAAGTGTGTCTCAGTGTGTGTGTATCGTATGCGTGTGTCGTCGAGAAGTTACCGACCCAAAATAAAAATGTCCGCTTATGTTGAAAGACTATTTTATCGGCTATTGTGTGATTAAACAAAAGTAGCATATTGTGAATCATGTCGTTTGTCATTTTTTAAATAATAATTTGAATTCGAATTTCGCCGGGAAGTCTGTTCTGAACTTGTTCCTAGTTTATTTTGAGAAGTCGTGAGCAAGGAGGGCGGGCCAACTTTATCAAAACATTTTTTTGTTAAAAATCACTGCAGCGAGGAGAGGGGGGGCCAACTTCATCAAAAATTCTATAAAACAGTAAGGGATGGATTTTTTAAAAAAAGGATCAAATTTTCTTTTGTTAAAAATCACTTCAGCGAGGAGGGAACAACAACCATGAATCAACCCTCTGTATTCCGTATAAAATGTTGTTTATGAATCGTATACGGACACAACTTTACAGAGAGAAATGAAACGATAAATCAAATCCAAGAAATAAAAAGAAAACATTTAGCAAATTGTAAGCAAACTACAGTGGAACTAAAACCGCACAAAAATATACAGTAAATTGACTACCAAGTTTTTATCACTGTTCAGCATTAGAGGGAATTTGCGCTAACAATTGTAATCATGGTTTTGCTACTTTGTTTCAAACCAAAACTGGACGCCAAAATCGTTGTCGAAAGAACGCTTAAGAATTGTTTTCCCATTTCCCAAATTCACTCAAAATTCTACAGTAAATATTGGATCCAGTTTGCGAAAATCAAAATTAATTTTCGTCAAGTTGTAGCATAAAAAAATTCAGAAATCGGTTGGATAAACAGGAAACGAAACCGATGATTTGACTAGAAAAATCTTTACTCGTAACTTCACTAACGATATGGGTTAATAAATTACAACATAAACGCTTTATGAAAAAGCCAGTCTGCAAGATAGGGCGCATACAGGTTAGTAGACCAATTTTTTTGTTCAAAATTGTACAGACATATTTGAATAGTCAACACTTTTATTTTTATACACAAAACTTACATCGCTTTCCCCCCATTTGCCAACCATCACCTTTGTGAACTTCTCCATCTAATCTCCATCACTTTATTTCAACAATAGTGTTGAATTCCACTTTTTTTAAAAGCTCTTGATCCTCTTAAAACTTGACCCTCCACCCCCCAACAAATATTTTGGCTCGGGCATAAAAAAAAGATCCTGGGGCTCTGCCTGACCACCGGATTTTCGGGACAATATTTCACTAAACTCATTTCTATGACAGACACGCATTTTTTTTTAAACATTCAAAATGTGCACAAGTCGACAGCAAGATGAGACGTCAATCCAAAAGCAATGTTCTAGCCGGTCAAAATTCGAAAGTTTCGGGTAACAACAATAAGGATTTCTGCAATGTAGTTTCTATTTTACGATGCTCATGTTTGTCGGATCTGGATTGAGCGAATTAACAAATACGAAACCAGACACAAACAAATCACTCACAACACAACCGCCATTGTTTAAATAAAAAGGAATCGCACAACTTCAACTCTTGAAAACTATGTTCAACAAATAATTTTGAATTAAACTTTTCAGACAATGAAAATAAGCATTTTATCGATAATGGCACAAATGTCTCAAAAGATGAGCGACTACTTTTTCTTTCTCGATCCGCGTATTAAGTTATTTGATGAAACTCTTCAGTACCATTTTTTTTGTGATTGGAGAAAATTTCAAGAAATTGTAAATTACATATTAGTTTTTAAAGACATGTATTCCTGAGAAAAATGATGCAAATACAATGGAGAACCTGGCAAAAAACTATCTTCGGTGTAACACTTTGAGAAAAGCAGGAGCGCTGCTTACTTATAATTTAATTGATAACTGATCGTTTGGAGAACAATTTCCCATCCGCAAACCTAATCAAATTACAAGTTTCCGACTATTTCATTTTTATTTTTTTAAGATGATATTCGTCAAAACATGGAATCCAACAATTGTGAATTCTGAATTGAACGACGAGTCTACGTAAAATTGAAAAGCGACATCATTTAAGCATTCGGTCACGAACCCTGTCAAAATAATTTTCAGGTACGGGGTTGTACAAAGTCTTGAAATTCGATTCATAACAAAATACTACTAAAATAGTTGAGGTAGTTGCTCTATACATGTCGACCATGAAGCTATTTCAGGAGACGAACCAATGAGAAGCGGAATTTAAAAAAATAAAATAAATACAATCCGATACAGGTCCTCAATTAAATTACAGAATTAAGCGCGCAACCGCAAGGTGAGGGGCAATTGTTGATACGCCAAAGAGGGTAGAAGTTCTTTAAAGGTAGCTATCTTTTGGGTAATTTTTTAAGAAAGTCCTTAATAAAACAAAGATCCATGTTTTATTCGACCATAGAAAGTTACAGGCAGCTAACTTGAATTATTCGATGTTCCTCGGCCAACAACTGCCACAAAGGCTCGCAGTTGGTTGCGTTGATCCTTTGAGAGGATTCCGACGAATTAGAATTTTAAAACGCGGCACCGTTTGTGAAAATTGTGCGTCAAATGGTGGCCCAACTTTGCTCTCAACTATTTCGCAGTTTCCACTCGCAAAATAATAAATAAAGCACGGGCAATCTGCACTTCTAGCGACAGGGATGAATTATTTGGCACTTGGTCACACGGAGGGAGTGAAAAAAAAGACAAACGCACTCGCCATATCGACCCGTCCAGGCCAAAGAACTGAAGAGTCTAGAAGCAGCCTACCCCCAATGAGAACACTTGCGTGTGGAAAAACCTTGGTATCCATTCACGCCATTTTTGGTTTCATTGTGCGTCTACCTAAAAAAAAACATCAATCGTTAATTTCGCCGCTTGTCCTTGTCCGAAAGATCCCGACGCAACCAGTGAGCAACTGCACAACCCAAGTTTCAGGTGGACGTCTCGAGACCCAATGACGCCATTTTGTTTACTGACCGACTACCATTTTAACGAACAAGGCTCCTGTCCTCTAGACCTTCTAATCATCCTCCCAATGTTCACTTCATCAAATACGAGTCTTGCCTAGCGCTTTCATTGAATTACGTTTGTTATCATTCTTTCATGAAATAGGACTGAAAATCTCTCAGGAAGAGAAGGGTTAGATACAAAAAGCAAGATTTATATTAAAAATTAACCAAAAAAAGAATAATTAAATATATTACTATTTTTTTTTTTAAAAGTCGCTACTCCAGTCAAATCACGACAATGTTGTATACATCATCAGATGTCATTGTATTTTGTGTTCGTAATTGGCTGTTGACTGGTTTTATATAAACGAACAGTTAATTTCTCAATTTTGGGCGTCGACACTATACAAAATATTTTAAATTATAACAAATTTTAAAATATTCCGACTCTTTTAGAGTAACACGCCTACAAGAAAATCATTTCTCCCACAAATGCAAAATAAATTACAAATGACTTCAGGGACAAAAACACTCGAAAAACCTTATTGACGCTGACGAAAGTTTCCCGAAAATGATTCTGCTCGTGTCGGATTTTGAGCCGTTTCTAATTGTGTTGTCACAGACAAAAATTGTGGTACGATTTACAGCTATGGTTATAGTTGGACAAACGAAATTAAAAACAAAATACTTCATTGTTCGATCGCTTGAATTCAATTTCAAATAATCGATTAAAATAAATCATAACGATTAGACAACTACTACACATCGAAATAATTAATTAACTCTTTAAAATTCTTCCAGAGCAAGCCTGATTTTAAACTCAAACAAATGTTAAGTTTGAATTTAAAAAAAAAATGTCGCGATTACAATAAATTTTGAACTGAAATATCTGCTGAGTTTATAAAAAAGTGCCTCACATTTCAAATGTGATCAAACCGGCAAATAGCTCGAACATGAAGACGTGGTCAATGAACACCCAATCAATCATCAAAATAATATATTCCGTGAAAGCTGATCGGTTTGAGCCCAATTTCTTGGGCGACTCCCCAAAAAAAAAAACACTGCAGGTTCCACAGGCATTATATAACATGTACGCACCGCTGAACTGGATCGCAGAGAATGGCAACCGGAAGTGGCCGGCAAACAAAGTACAACTTTGGTTATGAGGTTCCCCGTCCTCCAATAATGACGGCGGATATCTCTAACTAGTGTCTAGTTACAGTACACAAATCCACGAGCAGTCCCAGAGAGACCTATCTATGATGGTGGTCAAAAATTAAGGAGCAAAGGTGGTGTTGGGTTGAGTGCGGCAATTTCGAAGCCCATTCTCTCCGATTCAGCTCGGCGAACAAAACCACTAACTATGAAACTGTCTTTACCTAGTGGCAGGTTCAGAAGTGGTGCGTCGGCACAACCAAGTCAAAACTTGTCCCAAACTTTATGCGCCTTTCGGAAACATGACCCACACAAAATGAACGACCGACCAAACTCGGGACACGCCAAAACCTTCAAATCCTCCAGCAACGCCGAACGAACGTAAACACCTACAACACAGAAACGGACAGAAACACAAACGCACACACAAAAAACACGGGACACCTCTCAGGCTCGTCGCATATCACACAAGACTGCGTCCAAACAGGAGAGTTAGATGAACAACGGCCTCGTCCACCAACACACACACACACCCACCCACACACACACACACACACACAAAATGTCGGTATTTAGATAGATATACATGTACGTCGATTATACCGAGGTTTCTTTTTGATCAACCAGAAAAATCGGATCAAAAAAATAGAAATCACACCCCGCTTTTACAAGTTATAAGCTGCCGTGGCACCAAAAAAACCCGCCTAAATCCAATCAACGACCACATCCGGAACAAAAACAACTTTCGCCGTAATACGCTGCACACAACACGCGAGCGCGGGGGAGCTTCATCAAGCGCACACAAAAAACGACGTTAGCAGATTGGTGGTGGAGGGTGGGGAGAATTTTTCTTTAAACTAATGGATCCGGGGTAAAATACATTTATCTCTCTCGCGAGACGTTGTTACGCTATTCGACGTCCGAGAAGCGAATGACACGACAGCGGGGGACCAGTAAAAATGGATTTTTATCCGTCTTGCCCAGATATATATATATATTTCTATATATATATATATACACACACACAAAAAAAAGATACGAATATATCTCTCGTAGTTAGAGCGCACCTAGATCACCAAAGCCGCGCACCGCCCAAAAAAATTATCCGTGACGTCACTCCCGCGTTGGTCTCTATTGTCTTGTCGCGGCACTGTCTTCTTCTTGCTCGCTCTCAATCTCTTCTTCACCAGCAGCCGCGCTTTCCTTCCTTCCCATTCCTTCCCCGCCATCTCTCGAGACACAGAGATCGCTTTTCTCTCTCTCTCTCTCAGTGCGATTTGCTGCCGCCGTTGGCGACCGAGCCGTTCTGCTGCTCGACAACGCCCGAGGTGACCGGCTTTTTGGTGATCGATGGAATCGACTTCCGGGGGATGAATCTCGTCACGACGAAGCCGATGAGGAAGGTTAAAATGTGAATGAAGAAATACATGGATCTGCGATTGGTGGAAATACAAAAAAAAATTGTAACGAAGGTGTTAAGAGATGATGAAACACACACGCGAAACTTTTAGAAACGAAAGGTTTTGTTTCGATACACAAACGAGAACGACATGAAAATTTCGATAGTCCTTTCATTTAGATAGGATCAAATTTTATTCTAAATCGGGCTTATAACAACAAATTTTAAATGATCGAATACTCTGTATTTGATCACGAGTTCGTATTTGAAACACTCACGGAAGTGAAACAACAATTAACTCAAGTATAGAATAGGAACGGTTATCTAGTTTAATTTTTTCATTTTAAATAATCGTTTACTATTATTATATTTGAAGAGTTTTTCGCCAACTCTTGTTCGTCTTTTCCTCCGGTAGGTCCCGGGCACAACCCCCAACCCGGCATTCACATCTCGTAAACATGAGCATTTCCTCACACAGACAGTCGACTAGTCATTAGAGACGAACACATTTGCCTACCTGTATATCCTAATTGATGGCCAGAACTCTAATAATACAAATGGAAAGGTGACGTAGGCCATAGCAAATTTCGTCACCACAAAGGTGATGACGTCGTACAGGGAGGCCATGGACTCGCTCGTTTGAAAGTATGGCCTGATGACACGGCGACACTGTAAATGGCAGCGACAAGATTACAAGATTATAGGGTGATTATAGGATTAAGCATGCTTCAACTTGCTTGAGAAATTGTTATTGAGATTGGGGGAAATGCGCAGTCAAGTCATGCGCGTTCAAACACAATTTTTTTCATAACACTCTATTTTACGAGAAACCTTTCATCAAGATATCTAAGGAGTTTCAGAGCATCTCAAGCGGATAAATATTTCTAAAATTCTAAAAATGAGAACAGAAACTGGGCTGACGTTTCTGGAGGCGATGGTGAGGAGCGCCCCGGAGAAGAAGGTGAGATAGTATCCCGGATAGAAGCCGTGCCAGATGGCGGACAGCGAGTAGGTGATGATGGTGCGCTGGAAGGGAGCCCGGTCGTAGGCCACTCGACGCAGCCACAGACCCGTGCTCCGGTTCCAGTAGTCCACGCACTCTTTCATACTGAGACCCATCTGTCATTTAAAGAAGAAAAGACAATAACCCAGTATTATTTGAAACTATTTATCAGGTTTCGAAAAAATAAATAAAAAGGATATATTGTTTCGCTCCACAGTGGATTAAAAGTACGAAATATGAAAGGGCTTCTATTTTTTACCTCGAATCCGTAGGCGCTGACATTTGACACTTCGTCCCATTTGGGATCGCCCTTGGAGTCGTAACCGCTGAATCCGATGCCGGAAATGTTACAAATGGCGTCAGCTAAAGTTGGGGGAAACATTTTGTCCGCAAAATGAAAAAATTGTCAATTTCGGAAATGCCTCATACAGAGGATCACAATAACGTCATGAAGTATGAGAACTTACATAATAGCCAGGCGTGATAATACTTAGTACGGACACACATGGTGGCCGCCATCAGGAAGAATATCTTGGAAATCAGCGGGGTTTCATTGACGAACGTCTCCTCTGCGAAAATAATTTTAAATTATTCACTCGAAACACAATATAGAATGCCAACGATGGATTTTTTGTAAAAATTAAAATAAAGACACCAAAGGAGAGATCGATTAAAAGACAAACGAAATATCTATGCAAGAATAGAAGCTATCGATAAAATACAAATGGATGAAAGCGTGTTTTAACAATGCATAGTTGATCAAATAATGCGAGTCATATTTCAATCCCGGGTCATCAGCCAGAGACCGAACGGTTCACCCACCACCCAACCGTATTTCAATATGCAATGATCAATTGGCGAAGGCGTGCTGAACAAACAAGTCTCATTGCTCGCGCCAATTTTGTGAAAATGTCAATTGGATAACGCCCCCGCTTCCACAAAGAGCGGTGATGTTTATATATCCTCCCGAGACACGCCCTCATCAATCGAGCACTTCACATGGAATCTCCACCAAAAAAAAACCTATTCAGCGAATTCGACTTCATGCGCCGAGATCACGATTCAAGATGGCTGTGGATGGATTATATTTTTGTGACCGATACTTTCAGGCGCGAAAAGGAAGGCTTGACCAGAATATTATTTATCATTGACTACAGCATTCATTATTAAGGAAGTGGCTGCGTCTCATGTGGATATTGTTTTTTCCGCATACAAGAGCCGCAACCACTTATTTGCCGAGCTACAACATTTATACGTCTCTGCTGTTCTCACCCATGGCTCTCTGGATGGGAAATAGTGGCACACACTTGAGCACGACCAACGCAAAAATGGAACTCATGAACACCTTCTTCACAACGGCAGCCTGCGAAAATACAGAGATGGCGCGATCAGAACAAAAACGTAACAAAAGACCAGTGAAGGCAATGAGTGGCAATTGGCATTGTATCACCGAATCAGACAGCCGCAATCACTCAGATTCGGCAGTAAATTTAATAGGAATTTATTAGGACCAATTGCCACATCACAAATCCGTAACCGCATCGCACACGATTAAAAAAAATTACAGGATCAGTTTCTGTCGCGACAATATAGTTTATGCTGAAACGAAAGTTGAAGCCGTTTGGATGAGAAATAAAAAATGACGCACAGAATATTTCCCAATGAGATCCACTCCACTTTGAATCGAAAATACGTCAACCAATAGACAACTAGCCAGGAGACGAGTACTCACATTGGGGGACGGTTCTGAGGACGGCGAACTGCAACTCAGATCCTGTTTGTCCACGCTTCCATCCGAGCCCGGCGCGTTCAAGCTCTGATGAGAAATTAGTCGAGCATACATAAGAATGGAAAAATTAGAGAGACAACTGCAGAAATACTAGTCAAGTTAGATATCTCTAAAATGAAATCAATCCGGTCAATCTAAACCCAATTTCTCTCCTAGTCATAAATTCGAGTAAGGATTGCGATGACATCTAGCCATACCTTGGCTCCCGGCTGATTCTTGCCGTAGATGAACGCCATGTAGTCGTTGTAAAATATCATGGGACCACACATGAGGGCTTGGAAATGGAAGCAGTAGCTCAGAAACTCCAGCAGCGACGGCATACTCCTATCGAGAAATAGCGGAATTCAAAAACAAGAATGAGTTAGCTGCAAAACGAATTCGAACAGAAATTCGGAGAACATTCTTTCATTTTAAACATTTATCAATTCTAATTAAATTAAATAATATAAAATATGATTTCGCCACTGATCATCTTTCGCTCGGTGCTATCTCAGTCTAATTTTTTTTAAAAACAAGCTCAGAAGCTCAGAGGGGAAGGGAGAGAAGGGGAACAACCAATACAGATGTCAAAAAGCCACTCATCATGGACGACAGAGTTTTAACTATACCTAACGGCCTGTTTCCTCTGATCGGGATTCAGATCTTCATCTTTGCAGGCGTAGCCGTCGTGAATGCAGAAGGCCAGACCCGTCACTTTCTGCGTCACCACCATCAGCGGCCTGCGTTTACAACAAACGGAATACCACACAACACGAATTAATTAAAAAATGCGAGACACATGGATGAACATTTCAATTAGTCGAGCAACAAATGAAGCCGGTTACTCGGTTCCACCAGTAGAGGGCGTGTACCAGACCACACACAAATAATACTGGTCTTGATATTGCCAGACCATCATCCGTAAAACGCATAAGGGGAAATCGGCCTCTTTGAAAGGTGCATCGATGAAACCTAAGCCACCCTCTCTTGGGGGGTTGCTTATGGGTAAAATTTGTAATTCTAATTGTAACAGCATTTGCAAAACCTAGCCATTAAATTCTAATCTCAAGCCAGACCATGTCGCAAATCTTATTTTTGTAATTCAATTACGGATGCAGGAGGCTCGAAGGTCGTATTGGCTAGAGGATGACCAGGGCCAGAGATTGTTTTAAATCCACGATTTTGCTTTTCGCCAATTGATCTCGTGTGTCCACGACTGAACAAGATTCGCGTAATTGCGATATGGATAGGTGTCGGCTTGTTAATAATGATGAAAGGTGGCCAATCTATTTTTCTCAGTCGGAACGAACCAGCCGCGACCAACCCTATAATATGGCCATGCTTTCCACCAAAGGTTGGCGGGTTGACAAAATCGGCGGCCACACATACGCATTCGCGAGACAAGCACAGCCTCGAATGCCAAAAACTAGATTCAACTACGTCGTACGTTATCATGCGAGACATATTAACCGCGCGCGTCTTCCCTCTCGCTATCCCCCGGTCGTCTCGACTGAACTGCCCCAGTGCCAACAGTGTCTTTGTTTTTTTATTTATTTTTTTTTTTTTTTTTGGCGTGACGAACCTGTATGGTGATTCGTCGGTTCACGCATGCATTCATACGAGAAAATGAATTACGAGGGCATATGTTGTCGCCAACGACTCCCCCGTCAGATTCCCCCCTAACTGATATCAGGTGGCATCAAAAAGTAATTGAATGTCAACGAACGTAGAACAGGAGACAACATAAAGTACAGGAGAGTAACAAAAACGCGAAAGCTACTCCTGTATTCTAGAAATGTAGCGAATTTTTGGAACCATTATATCGTCCGCCCATCAGAATAAGTCAATGACTCTCCCGATTGTTTCAATTGCATCACCAAAACGGTCAGGACCAGAATCGCCAGCCGCTTGTTTCTCAAACAACGAGGTTTTCAAGTTTGTCGCATAAATAAAAATGTTTCAGTTTTTATTAGTTTATCAGATTCATAGCCTTGCAGAAGACGAGGCGTTGACAAGAGTTTAAATTGAATTGATCAGAGTAATTGTAACAAAAACTAATCTCTCCTAAAATGTCTAAAATTTGTGGCGCCAACATTAGTGACCCAACTTTTTGACTCAATAATGTGGCTCGACGTGTTCGCAAATCTTGGTCAACGAACAAGGCAAGAACATTGTGGATACATTCATTTATTACAGACTCCATTAGCCTTTCAAGATGGAGGGTGGTTCATAAATTTAAATAACTTCGGTTTTCTTTCTTTAAAAATGAAGCAAGAATTTTTTTTAAAATTTGAAGTGCCTCTGTGAAGTATTTTTGTCTGAAATTCGAAAGTTCCCGAATCATTCGGTCGACGGTTGACGCATTTGATGGACCCACGATAACTGGACGACTCCCGGAAGCATTGCCAGCTGGCCCACCAACTCACCCGGTGATATCTAACGTATATGAACCATAGTTATACGTCTGCCGCATCAGGTGAATGGTAGACAGGTAGACAAGAGCGAACGCCATGACCACCCTATGTGGAGAAGAAAAAGAAACAATGCCAGGAAGCGATTAGGAATTTACCGAACAAGAGAGAGAGCGAGAGCGAGAGATCCCATTAACATACTTTCCAGTGACAGAGGCAGTGAGATATAATTTACAGACAGTAAAAAGAGTGGGACTGTTGGGTGTTGGTGGCATGATGCGATGACGCAACGCCATTGGCACGGAAGACGAAGAAGGCGATTCAGCAAATGAAGGTCCGACACTTTTGGAATGCCAAAATTCGTGGGGGAGGTGGGGGGGTGTTAAGTGTGTGGTTGGGCGATTGTGGTTGGATTGCTCATTTTAGAATTGCCAACTGCGTGGCCAGTTCAGAAACTCAAAAAAAGGAGCTCTGATCATATTAAGACACTCACCTTTGAAACGTCTTGGGTGACATGGTGATCATAAGAATGTAACAGGTGAACGCTTGAACGAGGACATGATAAATATGACTGCGAAAGAGACAAAAAAGAATTCAAAATTAAGAAGGCACGTAAATATGGACACGCCCTGGGCAACAATAAGGAGGTCAGGCCTCCTCCATAATAGAAACTCAGTTCTGACAGGATTTCTATTTCGGATGTCACAAATAATTGCGATCGTTTTGTGTCAATTCGAGCGAATTTCTGAAAAAATGTTTATTTTTATCAAAATAAAGATTGTCGAGCGTAATAAGCCCAGCTTAAATCGAGCTAGACGACGATGAAACTGGATAGCTAAACGCCGCAAAGGAACAAGGTTGATATGAGTTGTCAATTTGGCCTTCTCAATATTCCCACTCCAAAACAATTACAGATGGTGAGAGCCCAATTAAAAATCGACTTACAAAATTGTTCGCCAATTATGGTGGCAATAAGGAATATCTTTTCTTGGCCTAGGATAAGCGGGAGATTGCCAAATACAGATGAGGAACACGATAAGTGATTGCCACAACTATGGCGGAAATCATCCCGACAAGGCCTGATTTGAGACGAATCAAGCGTTGCGATTAATACGCTGCACGAATGTGAATGAAAGTTCCCCAGGGAGGAACAAAATAATTAAAAATAAAGGCGATCTTGAACAAGACATCCATCCCTGGCCAACAAACAAAAAGAAATTAAACAATTCAGCAATTAAAAAATTTCTATATTGCATTTGGCCAACGCCGAATTGTCGCGCAGTAAAGTCGCCAAACAAATCGGCACTTTTAGAACAAGTCACTTGGGGGCGAGGGAATTTGTGAAAGAAACCAGATTCGACCAGTCCCTAATTCGTCGAGAATGCCGACGTATTGTCTCGAGATTGGCATCTGCCAAATGGCCCAAATTTTTAGTTCCTTCCATCGACAAGTCGGGCGGGCGCACGACTGGCTCCGACCCGAACCACTTTATTCAAACGATCCATTGTACTGAATAATGGAACCAGTTTATTTGTACTCTCGGAATACCACATTGGATTCGGATCACTAATTCTATTTGCGAACACGGCCAATTGTTGAGTCTGAGTTTGGATGACGCAACAGCCATTGAACGAGACTTAAAAAAAAAAGAGGTGACGTAAGCGACGCGTGGGAGTGACGTGTCGTGTGCGTTTTGTTTTATCACTGGGTGGCGCGCTCGTCTCGCAATTTGGACGACAGGTTGCAATTGACACCGCTTGGTGGCGCATTGTCCGACGAAATTTCTCAATTTTAACAAATTAATCAACTGAATGCAAAGCCTTGCAAAGCATTTATAAATATATTGTTATAGAATGAATCGAGAACAGGTCAAATTATAGATCGGGTACGTTTCAAAACACACCCAAGTCATCAGTCGATTGTCCTATGGTGATCGTACGATTACTTTATAGCGATTGAAGGGTTAACATTCAGCACAAAACTGATAAACACTGGCTGAAAGTCAATCGTGACCATTGACCCTACCATCAAAGTGCGGAAACTAGCGTTGATTGGTTGATCACTAGATCGGATGATCATAAGACTTTAATTTTTTTTCCTTTTGGCTCTCAAGAGTTTATGATTCGGATTGAACTTTGAATTTTGGATTGAACGTCGGGGATGTAAATAAACATTCCTAAAATAATGAAACATCATTGAACAAAGTGCGTTAAAATTTACAAGGCCGCTCGTTTCGCAACAACTTTTTCTGTGCATAGCAATATTCGACGACATGGTCAATTTCGCAAACTTTTATCAATTTAATAAAAGTTAAACAATTACATATTTTTTTTAAAGTCAGAATCTACTGAAATAAACATAAAAGGTATATTAGGAGTGTAAACGGTTCTTGTTTTCGAACAGAAAACCAAAATGTACTTCCTAAAACATAAAAATGTGCAACTCTTAGTAAAGGAATTCGATGTGATATTCCAAAACAAACGTCGATAGGACTTGCTAGTTTTGGTTTATGACAAATAATTGATAACCGGTGACGCGTTCGTTGCCATGATTCTGTCGTGAACCACAAAGTTATCCACTTTGTTTCATCAATCGGAATCTAGGGGACGAGGAAGGCGTTTCCATGAGTAAAGCATATCCATATAGGTAAACACATGCGCCGAGGTATGCTCCTGAGACCCCCTAATGAACCCCCTATAGTTGGATACCGACGCCTGAAAACATTTTTCAATTCTTCCATGTATCGGCTGTCAAACACATGAACACATCCCCAGAAAGTATTGAACAAAATTGACACTAGAGAGAAGCGTTCACGTTTTGCTCAAACCAGCCATCATACGAATGTCATTTTGTTTTAAAAGGTCAGAGACACTGGAGTTAAATAAACATCATCAGATTTGAAATCTTTCCGAGCATATGCTCGTTAGGCCCAAACAAAATAACACTTCCAGGGAGCAAAGCGTGAAAATGGAGTTACTATAGATGGAGCTTTAAGGGTACCTGGGTATGGTTTCCCGACGAATCTTCGGCGCGAAGAAAAATCTTCGTCGCCCTGTGATTGGCTGATTTGGTG
>JAQGBY010002448.1:0-23046 GCA_034698785.1 Mycogona germanica
CTAGCCCAGGCTTAGTATAAGCTACCTAGGTAGGGATCTTTAACGTGTACCCGACATCGTACAGGCACGGGTCCCACAGCTTTACTTCCATTCCGAAGGAAGGCGTGCGTAGGAATTTCTCTCCCCCGAAAAATTCCAGAGGTCTCGGTCGGGAATCGAACCCACGATCTCGGGAATAACAGCTCGACACGCTCGACAGCTCGATTACAATACCGACTGGGCTACGACAAGTCGTACTCTCGCTGACTTATACTGAGCATTACGTTTCTATTAGGCCAAATTCGAATATGGTTTCAATATTTTCAAGTGAAGCGACGGTTCGGGAACAAACCTGGTGCAAAGTGGATAGCTGAAGAAAAGAAATTAACTCATTTCCGATCAAGGTGTATCGGGAAATATTGAAATAAACGCGTCCCCATTTTAAGTGAAATCCCGAGCTATCTACATTGAACGGATAATTCAACGCTCTCAACGACCACTATTGAGAAAATTTGGTCTCAGCCGGAACTTAAATAATTAAAAAAAGATACATTACGGCTTGCGGAACACTCACCTTGAACGTACATCTCCTCACCGTCGCCAAACGGATCGCCGCATTTGGAGCAGCGGGCACAGGTAGGATGATAGTGATGATTGTCACCAGCCTGCGTACACAAGAGGAAGAAAGGTTTTAAAATGACACGAAAACCAAACCGGGATGATAGAAACAATAAAACGATCAAAGAATGCTTGCATGAATCAATTTTATTGTTTGAATTATTGTAACCAAATAACACTTTTTTTGTTTCCAACGTCTGGTTTTATTTATCACAGATAAAATAATATAAACAATAGTATAACCAGACACGAATTTTGCAGACCATCCCATTGCCTAAAGCAACAAACTTGCTTCTGCTAAAAGCGAACAAGCTATTTTATATTTTTGTGGGCAACTCCCGATATTGGGTTCGAATTTGTTGTGCCTTTATTGGGGTGTGCCTTTCTTTAGAAACTTTGAAAAAATGTTAAAATTTGACCTGTGATCAACGTGTATCAACACATGCCACAACCACATTAAAATTGGAAAAATATTTTCAATTCAAACAGCTTTTCATAATTTATTCTTTCCCCATCCAATAAAACAAAACTTAAATGTTAGCACAATAGACAGCATGCACAAAAATAATAATATGCGCTTAAAAACGATTACTCAACAGCTCTACATAATGCTGTAGAACACTTCTCATACAGCGGCGATCCGCCCATTGATATCACACTCCCGCCATTTTACAGGCGAAGTCGATACACAAAAAAAGAGACCCACTGACCCGCAAGACCTTTCCGGTGATAAATCGGTCGCAGTGAGCGCATCGAACTCCGAACTGTTGCTGATAATCTTTTTCGCAGTAGGGCAGACCATCCCTAAAAGAGATAAGAAACGACCAGCATTTAAAAAAATAAATAATAAAGAAATACGCTCATAGTATCGCACTGAACGTGCCACTAAACTTTAATCGGTGACGCATATCGGTACAATATAATAATTGGATATTCACGAAGAACATTCCAAAGAATAAACATTGAAGAATCGTTGATAAATTTGCGAAATTATTACTTGACTCGATCAGCAACGATAGTTAAAACAAGCTCATGTAACCTTAAGAAAGATTAATACTTAAGTGTGGTAATCTCGAGTGAATTAAATTATAATTAAATTAAATTCATTTGAAGTGCGTAGGACTAAACTAAAAACACAAATACTGCCTCAGTGGTGTAAAAATATCGTTGAACAACACAATTCATCAAATAAAAATTGAAAGAGTCCAATTTTTCGAAAAAATTCAAAAACTAAGGGTTAAAGAGCGGTGTCTGGTACCCATGAAATTGTGAGCTCTGCCAGTTCGCCAACGCGACCACTAGCATAATTCTCCTTTTCATTCCGCAACACTGTTCGAAGCTTCATGGTACACCTCACCTGCCCAGATACTCTCCATGCAGCACGGCGTTGCAAGCGTGACATTTGAAGCACCAGATGTGCCACTGCTTGTCCAGGGCGATGAGCGCCTGACCTTCCTTCAGCTCGTCTTTGCAGCCAGCGCATTCTGGCGGCAGCGGGGGAAATTAAAAAGATAAGTGACTTGAAAATATCTGAAGCTTGTCTTCTTTGTATTTCCTTTCGAGGAGACAATTCTGTAAGCGCTACCACTAATTACTATATGTTATGTATTTTAAAACATCAATAATTTTTTTTTGTTTTAGCACCGTTAATTAAAAAAAATCCAGTCTGGAAATTACCGGGTTGGAGTGCCTGGTGAATTCCTAGAAAATCGCTAAATGTTCTCGAAAGACAAACAGTGTCGGAAGAATATGTGAACCCAACACTTACTCATGAGTTCGAAGCTGGGCAGCGACTGTTGAGGTGACTGAGAGGTGACCACGGGGATGTAGATACATTTTTGGCACAGGTATTCTTGTCCGGTGAAGGTGACACGCTCGCCAGTAGGAAAAGGTTGTCTGCGGGCGATTATAGATGTAGAAGGACAAAGATAAGAGAACAACTGCCGTCGGGATCAGAACGCAATAAATACGTTTTAGATATCGAATTGAAGGCCCACTACATTTGTAACGTCTGCGGGCGATCCCAGTTCTGCGATAACGATGGATTCATATCATAATTATACCTGTCATTTACGATTGCGAAATGTTGTTTATTCGCAAAGAAATTATAAAACATTTTGAAAGATGTAGTTAAAACACGAATTTAAACGAATTTGTTTATTTTATTTTAATTTCAAACTTTATGCGGGATTCAAACTTAGAATTTTAGAATCAGTAATATACTGACTCTGCCATGAAATTTTATTTAGCTACAAAAAAACCAGCTTGAAAGAACAAAAGTCCTTCTCATTTTATTTCAATTTCAAATTCAGGGCTGGATGAGCCTCAATTTTTTATTTATTAATTCCATCTACGGTATAGACTGGGATTAGACTGAAATCACCAGTATTTCAGCCATACATCCACGACTGATGGAGCGATAAACATAATTTCTACTAGGTACCAGTTTATTTCAAATTTTATTATATAGTGGCTAAATTATCTAAAATGTAGACAAAAACCACCTTTATAAAAATGTTTTTTTTGGAAGGAGGCATAACAGCTTTAGTAATCCCATCCAAATTTATTCTTTTGGCTTACACCAACGTGGCGAACTCCAACAATTCGTTACGAGCAGCACATGCACATGTGTCGCACAACTGAACACCCGCGTTTCATGCAAACTCACCTGCAGCGGGCACACTTGAAGCACTTCTGGTGGTAGGTGTTTCCCAGGGTGCTCACCACCTCGCCCTCCACGAAATCGCCGCACACGGGACAGCGGGTGCCGAAAAGCTTCTGGTAGTCCACCGAGCAGTAATACTCGCCATCCTTGCTGAAGAAGCCGCCCTGGGCGAGAGATCCGGAACATTCTAGAGCAATGAATAAAATTAGAAATGAGACCAGAGGGCAGAAATCGCCTAATTTCAGTTTTTTATTCAGCAATATTTTTCTTTTTCAGCTCTTTTTCTTCTGACATGTGAACGTGATTCATACGATCTCAGTTTTAAATTAAAAACTTTAAAATATTTAATTATAAAACGGTGTACAGGTAATCGACCTTCTTACGGTCCTTCTCTAAGTATTCGCAACTCGTGGTATCACTAGCTTTAAATTGAAAACTTTAAACCACAAATGAGAAAGTGAGAAAGAAAAAGTGAAAAAGAAAGATTCAGAGAGAAAGATTTTAGGACGTCTGGGTCATAATAATCAGAAATGGTGAATTCGGGACAGCACCGAAGACGAACCGAGTTGCGTACTCGCTTTTATAATCATATTTTATTATTATTTTAATTAGAAATGGTAATTGCGAAAAATAGTGTCGAACAGACCGCGAGTTGGATGCCGGATCCCTGGATTGCCGGTCCAGTGCTCTGTGTCCAGGGCAATCTAGGGATCCGTTGTTCAAATCTCGACCTGTTCGCAATAACAATTTACAATATGATTATAAAATCGAGTACGCCACTCGGTTCGTCATCATCATTCGGTGCTGTCCCCGAATTCACCATTTCTGATTAATGTTTGTTGTACTGTTCAAAGCAATGGTGGAAATATTGGACATTCTTTTCCTTTTCAAATGCGGTCGTAAATGTTATGGCTATCCTTTCTTTCAGCGAGATTCAGCCAATGGGAATTCTAGGATATCATTCGAAATTTCGAAACTCAAAACGTCGAATAAGTGCTTCCATACCTGTTTGTTGCATTGCAGTCACACATTTTGGAATGGAAACAAATCAGCGCCAATCTATGTAACTTTTCAAATTGTTTACAATGCTTGTATTTGTTTCTGTTCCCAAGTGCACGATGACCACATGGCAACATTCCGATGTGAGCAAGTCTAACGTATTGTATTTTAAAAATTCAACGGATTACTGTGATGATTACATGATATCCAGTTGTGAACGACACTACAGGAGTTTCTGTACCCCTACTCTATGATCGCACTCTACCAGAGTTGCACATTTTCGCCAGTACCCCCAGGAATTGACTAAACGAGGACCTGCGATAAAGTCGAATCCGGGACCACGAGTCTGTCTCGCTACTGCCTGAGCTACGACCTATCTGTGTTTGCAGTCAATGCAGTTGATTTTACCTTTGCACTTGAAGCAGTCGATGTGGAAATACTTGTCTTGCACTTTCAGGACCTCACCCGAACACTTCTTGTTACACTTGGTGCAGAGCGCTTTACCTGGATGAGAATAGAAACAAAAACAATTTGTTAGCGCAATGTGGGTAGGCCAATTCTGAACCAACAAATTTGCAGTGTAAAATATTGCATGATTACTTCGTCACATAAATTTCAAATGAGACAGCGAGAGAGGTGAGCGGCTCTACAATAGTTCCAAATATTTAAACATATCCGCCATGACCAATTTCAATTACTGAACTAACAATCCGCAATGACCTCTTGACAAATCAAATTCGTGGTACAGGTCATTGCGATGTTCCTTGCGAGGAAATATCATGTTAAGGCGGCGACTGTCGCGTCACAAGATGGCGCAACCAACTGGTATTTGCCAGATACCAACATGCAGCGCATTTGAAGGACGCATAACTGTCAAAAGATTCGAACCAAACGCCCACGAGCAAGAAGGGGATGGGGAAAGATATGTTGTCTTCTCACTTTGACTAATCTTTAAGAAAAAAATGCAATCAAGCGACAACAAAACAGGATACCGTTTTTTTCTCTCACCTCACGCTACCTTTGTGCGGAGGCAGGGAACATCCGTGGAGGGAGAGTGCGAAAACGCGGAAGAGCATGTCCCTACCTTCAAAACAAATCAACACGCAAACAAGTTAACTATCAACACATCCTGCAATGAAAGTCAGCGCCAAACTGATCCAAATAAGACCATAACATGTTGTACAAATGCCCACATCTCACTTTGACCATTAAAGTTTTCAGCATATTTGTTTTTAAAAAAAATACAGGCCCTCCATGAATGACCTAAGACGAGCCGTCACAGACAATAGGCCGTGCCAACACGCTACTCTTTTATTATTATTATACTCTGATAAGATGTCGGTTGAGTTCCGAGGAAGAAAGCCGTTCAATAGGGAATTATATCCGAAGCAAGCTGCAGGGGGTTTTAGACACGAAGTTGTTTTCGTAGATACAAAGGAGAGGGGTGGGGGGAGGGGGTTTGCAGATGACGTAATGTGCTCAAGGTTACGGCACGAATACCCAGCAGATGACATCATCGCTCAAACACGCCAGCACGAACGCAATGACCAGGCACCTACATCGGTTGCGCTACCTGTGAACACAGCCGGCCTACCTGTGAAACCCCGCGTCAGGGTACACGTACTCAACGCTGCCACGAAATTCTCGATTAAAATCGAAAATTGCTGAACAAACTGGTTGGAACGCAATTTTGTTTCTGGATTCCTCCTATACAAATGAAATCCAGAAAATACTTCCCTGTAGGATTGGGTCTCAGGGGGTTACAAAACGTTTCAATTCAAATAGAATTGTGGAGAAATAAGACGCTTTCAAGTCTCTTTCCATTCAATGAGAGGTGGTTCTCTTTCCTTTCAATTGAGAAAATTGATGACGAGAGCGGGCCTCAATTAACGGGCTGTCATCAACTGTAGTCGGTCAATCAGTTGACCGAGTAATTTGGTTACTTGTTGATCGATTAGTAAAGCATAGTGAACGTCCACTGCGATTGCAAGTTAAAAAATGTGTGGGTCGATATATCAAGTTTCCATCATGCTTTTTATTTTTATTTTAGAGTGGATTCTGAAGGCCATGACCACAGTCCGATTGGCCCATCACTGATTACAGATTTACCAGTTAAGAATTTTGTATTCACAAACAAGAGTTTTTTGCTGTTGGCAATCACATTTGTTGATGCCCTCAGATGGCGTTCCTGAGAATCCGCAAAAATCGCAGTTCGTGGGGCCGAATGTAACCTGCCACCTAATCCCTGATCAACCAAAGCGCAAAATGTGCGCCACCTAGTGACAAGTCGCAGCGCTCATATAGCCTCCATTTAATCGGATATGTTAAAGTTATGTTCTGGTTGCAATTCGTGATAATGATCAGTTTGAAAAGGTATCTCGTCGCAACCTAGTTTTGCGAATTGAAAATCGTGAGTGAGCGAGCAGAAATGGGATCGATTTTGTCTAGACGGAAAGGGGTGTTGCCATTTGACAGATTTTCCTGCTTTTTTTTTGGTTTGCGTAAATGGCGCAAATATTCCTCATATATATATTTATTTTTGATGGGCACACGAATCTGTTCACTGAATTTGTGTAACCTGCACTCATGTCAATGGCCTGAAATCGGCAACTGAAAAAACAAGGAGGTTGAACCGGTGTGCTTTAAACACTTGGAAAAACAAAATACCCTACAAATTTACAAGTGGAACACATGAAAATAAACGCATTAAAGATTGTCTAAAAAATAAAAACTAACCAAAAAGTAGAAAACCTATTACCAACGTTTCGAAAAAGAGTAGTCTTGCTATGAACTAAATTAGTAAAAATCACATCACATGGTCGGTCAGTAGTCATTGTTTTTGCTAAACAAATTTCACGCTCTTAATCTGGTTATTCTTTAATCACTACATCATTATTACATTTTTATACTGTTTAAACCTGCCAGTAGGTATAAAAATTCACACCGTGTCAATTATATTCAAAGGGAATTGATACAATATGCAGGTGTTGTAAGCAAAGTGTTGTAAGCAAAGCGGATGAACAGTAACTGATTTTTTATTTTATAAGATTTAATATCACACGGGGAACGGAATTGCTAACTAAAATTGGGATTACTTTCTGCCAAAGGGCCATACCGGTGACTGACTACAAAGTACCGAATTGAAAAACTATGCCATACATCATTCTGCCAAACCGTTATGCTAACGAATAGATCCTTGTACTCAGGATCTTCTTATTCGACGAGTACACCTTCTGAAGAAAAGAAAGAAGAAAAAGTAAACGAATGGAAGTGCACATGTAGAAAGGGGTCGAGGAAAGGACGAAATGCGAGCACCGAATAGCGGGGGTGGAGGGTGTCCGAAAAATCGTGAGAACCGAGGGCAACGACCTTCCGTCGGCGTGGGTATTATCTCCCTTCACCTGCCCTCGCCTCACCTGGTTCCATGTGCCTACTACTGCACGTATTACGGGGCACACCGAGTGAACGGCGCCAAAAAAGAAAACAAAAAAAGAATTGTAAGAGAGACGGAACTTGGACTCTTTTTGTAAGAAATAAATCTTTCCAGCAGCCGCGCTGCGCATTCAAAAAAACGTAGTACATGTGCGGCAAATGCGTTGTCTATTTGTATACTAGGCGGCTCAGCAATCACTGGATGCGGCAGTTATCGTTGCGCTGAGATCTTGTTCGACGCGTGACGTCATAATACGACGCAGATGACGCTGCATCCGGCGCACCATAGAGGATAGGAAAAACTTGGTCAGCACAACTCGAGTCAGCCCTCCAAGCCAGCAGTTGGAGCAGCTGCAATTCAAGTTCGTTGCATTAAATATACATTTCCATATTTGAAGGAGCGAAAGTCAGAGTGGTGTAAGGTCGTTCCGTTTGCCTGCCCCAACTTCCGCTGCCCTCTATCGGCGCGCAAGAAATGCTTCGGCGAACGTAACATTCCCTTTCGATAGTTTCGCATGCCAGGATTGCATTTTTGCACTCCTTTTCAAATTCCTTTCACTCCTTCATATTTTTCCTAGTGATGTTTACCGAGTATCCGTTGCGTCCAGAAACCACTAGATGTCGCCCAGTCTCGAGCAAACAATATGAAAACCGAAAACAATGGACCGGCTCTTAGATAATGCGTGCGAGGTGAGGCGCGTGTGTGGCGGGGCCGACCTTCGACCCCTAAGATTCCCGCCCCGTTCGATATGTCGGTCTGAACAATTACCGAACTGACCGATTGCGGTCACCGATTAGGGTTTATCGGTGTGAGAATTCGGCACCCAGTGTGCAAACGACCCCGGCGCCGTACGCGGCGCACCACTGGCCATTGTTTCATCCGCAATAGCAGGGCAAACGGTGGCGAGGCCTACGAAGTCAAGAAGGTAGGCCAGGTGAAACGGCAGGTTGCGCGATTGAAAACAGTCCAACGTACAGAATAAGACTCAAGTGATACAACGAGTAAGTCAAATGACAAGTTTCTATTTTCCCAAGAACCAAAAACTATTAAATTTAAGACGAATTTCGTGGAAAGCGCATGTCTTCCACGAATGGAGCATTTTAAAGAAGGGGGTTTCAACCTTTCGAAACAATAACGAACAGACTGATTCTCTCATAATGCACAAAAAGTGACGTCACCAATGCACAAATACGGTTTTACAAAGTTACTGCGAGACTTTATTTACGTTTTCAAGGTTTCAAAAACATATTAAATTCATAAAACTGACAACTGGAAAAACTGACCAAAATTGACAAATCATGGAAACTTCATGAAAACTCACTTGTGCACAATTTTATTTGTGTAATCAATGGATTGGTCGACCACCACCATGACATTTGGCCTAATAAAAACCGCAGATGCGTTTGAATCCCCCCAGAGTACACAGATGTCGAATGGCAGAATTACTCATACAGCCAATTGATGAAAACATTTATTGTCCGCCTCCAGCCCGAGCAATGAAATGCCAACACGATTGATTGCAAATTGTATCCTATTTTTATTCCCAATTTCGACACGGTTTTCCTGGTCGGTGCAAGCTCACATATGCATGCACACTGCAAAAGGAAACAACCAATCACACACAAGCAGCACACACATATGTTGATGCCGATTTCAATTCGTCACTGCTTCAAAACATGAACGTCATGGACGCGTTCACAAAATAAAAGCATCCAGACTTTGAGAGAAAGAGTTTTAAATTTGCAATATCTCTTTATTGGATGAAGTTTCAGCTTCTCCGTCTCAAAGCGTGCCCGTAAGAACAGAGTGGGGATCGAAACCACAACCAACTTATCCGTAAACAGGCTTTCGATAAAATCTGGAAGAACAACTTTATGAGTGCTCTTTTATAATTGTTAAAATAGATGATGAAGTTGGTCAACCAACGTTTCACTGCCTATTTTGTTTTCGACTGAGTTGCCACACCAACTCCGTATCCCCCCATAAAGACTAGAAATTCATACTCTATATATCTCCAATTAGTATGACGTTAGTATGACCTAAAACCGGAAGTTAATGTTCAGTCAACCTGATCGCATTTTGAGATCAACTCGCAAACGTAGGCACACCCACAGTAGGTAGGTGCAAATGGGAATGCCCGAACGCACCCCAGAGCACGATTCTCTAGGTGTTTGTGCATCTTAACGCGAGCGATTGTGGCCACCCAGGGACAAAAGTAGAGAACTAAAAGCCAGTCAATTAACTATTTTTTTCTTCTTCTGCCTACCAAACCCAACGTACCGTGACGAGTAAGGAGAGCAACGAACCAAGCTCAGCCAGCCACCGTCATGTCCCGTCCCGGCGACAGCGATGCCAGATTGCTTCACCCCGTGGCAGAGTGACGCCCAGGATCAAACTGGAAATGACACTGACCAGACAATTCGGGCTCGAACTCACCGAACCCCCGATCCTTTCAGAATCCACTCTTCACATCTGTACAAACGACGAATTCTAAATAAACTGCGAATTCATTTAGGGATTATGCCTTTTTATTTTCTGTTAAGCATCCCCCGTGCTACCAGATAACGTGCAACATAAATGTTGTCCTGATGACTTCCGGAGTGTCAAGCGAACATTATGGAAACGGATAGGTCTCACGCGCGTGTCACACATCTGGATATGGTATGGAAAGTTGGCCAAAATACCACAGACATTCTGTATTCGGTTGTTGACATGTGCAGATGTACTATCCGATTTTGGAAAGTTGTCACAAATGTTCTTTCTCAAACGCAGCAGGAAAGAGGTGCATAAAAAAATTGGTTACTCGGTACTTTTGGGCTGCCTCTTTCCATCCAGACAATCTTTTACGGATTAACCTCACTTTTTGATCCACCCCTTCCGATGCACGTAGCATACAAAGCCCGTTTATTGTCGTCGTCGCAACCAGCTAAATTTGGCAGCCAGTCCCCAACATGCGAATTGCGAAAAGTAATAATAACCAGTTGATGCATGAAAAAGACACAGACGCAAATTCATTCGTGTTTTCACTTTCTGGTTCTCGCTTTTCCCCGCACTCTTTAGAGCTCTCGGCCAAAACAAACACAGCGAATCTTGAATATTCATAGATAAATAATCTCTGAGTCACAAATATGGCGAAGTGACGACACCAAATTTTAGTTTTGAACAAGATTAAGATTTGTGTGTCACTCGAAACTTCACTACATCCAAAAAATAGTCACCCCCAAGATTAGCGTTGTTGCCATTCCAGGGCCTGTTTTCATTTACGGTCCACACGCCATATATTCAAATACAATGACAC
Organism: Mycogona germanica; assembly: GCA_034698785.1. Lineage (NCBI taxonomy): Eukaryota > Metazoa > Arthropoda > Diplopoda > Chordeumatida > Chordeumatidae > Mycogona > Mycogona germanica. Next base: position 10,993 of record JAQGBY010002448.1, read on the forward strand.
CATTATCGTGCGCAGCGTCCCAGGGCTGGTTGCATAATAAGGAGATAGCAGGGGTCGGAGGCCTCGTAGGGTTTTTTTCCTCATTACGAGTGGTGCGCTCTGGTGGCGTTCCAGAGAATAAGTTGACTCGTCGCACCATCATCCAGTGAGCGTTCCCAACCAGCGCTCCTGGCGGTGGATAGAAACAAACCTGACAAGCAGCCAAATAAATAAATGAGCGTCACCCAGTGATGAGACCACGTACTTGAAAAGAGACAAGACGGAAAGTCTACACTCCCCGAACCAACACACAATATGAGATATGCCTCGATTGAGGAAGCAGGCAGACGACATTAACGCCACCTAGTGATAGTGCGGGAGAAGAAATGAGGCGGCACTGCATCAAAACACACACGATTACCAAAGTTCACTCCAAACGTACACACACACGAATAACCCGATTCCGTAGCGGTTAAACACTTTTCGCACGCCTATCGAGATTAAATCTCGCGATTAATACACTGCATATTACTCCAATCTCCATTTCCTGGCCCATAAATTAAGCGGATCGGTTGTAAACGAGATAACGAGATTGCGCTCGTGCCACAAGTCGCGAAACTCGGCCACGGTGCGCTAGCATCAACGGCTGCAACGGTTGCCTAGCAACGCCAGCCATAGCTGCGGGGGAAATATTAAATGGACCCCGCTCGTGTCTGCAACTCGCAACGCATGCGCAGAGCGTCGGCGTTCGCGCCTGCGCACTAGCAACCGACAACCACCTCGCTTGCGAGGCTAGTTGCAGCATTATGTTGCGCCACACCTTGCTGCGCCACTTCTCCGTCCCTGCAAAGATACAACGTAAAAATAGTTCTCCTGAAAACAAACTGTTGTTGGCCGCCATTTTTGTACGGTTACATCGACGGTATTTTCGGTCAAATTACAAGCGGCGGAAAGAAAATGACGACGGATTTTTTCGTCAGTACTACCAAGCTGGGGGTGGAGCAGACGTTCCGCCTGATCGCGGAGTACCGTCGCAACGAGTGCCTGTGGAATACCAAGAGTCCCGACTACAGGAACAGAGAGCTGCGCGTCCAGCTCCTGGCAAACATGGCCGACGTCTGCAACATCAGCGGTGAGTATAGGCGTTAGGAATCGACGGCCTGTTTGGAAACCGTGCAAACTTGCGCAAAACAGAAAGCCCACGCCGGGTTTTTGAAAGCATTAATGAAAAAATATCATCGACAATTTACAACTTAATTTTAGCTTGAATAATTTTGTAAAAGTTCAACACAAACCTATGCCCACGCGAGATAAAAAAGAGGGAACTTTAAACAAAAGGATAAAATGAGAATTACATGAAAATCATTTTATGATTGATACTACCATAATAAACGTATTTGCCCACAATTACTAATTTGATGACTTGCCAAGTATGAAATAATCGTAAGATTAGAAGAAAAAATTGTAAATGTCTCGTCTGATAGCGGACCTCATAGCGGCACATATTAAAAGGTTGACGTAAAAGGTGCTTACCTAGGTAGCTTTATTAAGCCTAGGCAAGGCAAAACTACCAGGCCATTCCCCTTGTGAGGTTTTAGGGCGGAAACGTTGGTGGACCTCCTTAACAAATATCGTTAAGAGAGCCGCCGCCCATTCCAACAGGAAATGCTGCCCCATATCTGACGCCACTGTGCAAGCACACGTGCTATCCGTGTTTTCTTTGCCATGAACTTTTGCCATCAATCTTTATACACTTTACTGAAATTGTTGTGCCACTCATAATGCCAAATTAACAAAAGTATCGTCTCGATCTGCATCAGTGGCCGAGACCGAGTCGTACATCCACTCGCTGCGCACCAGCTACGGCCGGCAGCTGAAGCGGACCGTGCAGTCGCCGCGCACCGGCCCGCACCCGTACGTGCCGCGCTGGATCTACTTCACGCAGTTGGACTTCCTCAGGGACGTCATCCAGCCTCGGAACAGGCGAGGACAGAACCACACGGACACCGACGTCCGAACCAATGACACGGTAGGTGCGCATTTGGAGAGACCAAAGAGGAATCTTATTGCGAAGGAGCGAATAGACCAGTTATCAATACTGAGTGGATCCGACATTTATCAATTAAAAATGGCCGCAGCAAATGCGAAACTAGAAATAGTTTTTTTGAAAATGGTGAAGTTTTGAGTGCATTTTCATATTGGAGAAGGGAAGCTTCTAAAGAAAAGGAGCTTCCCGGAGAAGAAAAAACTCAGTGCACGCCATCTCCTACATCAGATAAACTGTATTATGAGAATCTGTTATACAATTTGATAATGCCTTTTTTGAAAAATATAATTTGATACTTGAAATAAAAACAAACAATGGTGTTCTAACAGGAGGAGTTGCTGGACGAATGCAGCGTGACCGAGTGCAGTGTGCCAGGGTGGAGCGACGACGCCGACAGTGTGGTAGCGGTGGACGCCGAGCCCACCCGCTGGACGTCCGAACACCTGCAACAGCAGGTGCCGGACGACGCCCGAGCGGTCTCGCCGCCGGAACTCAAGCACCGTCCGTCGCCGCCGCCGGCCTCACTTACATTGGACGTGTCGGATCTGTGCTGGGACGGCAGCGGCGGGTCATCCGTCAACGTCCGGACCCGGCGGCAAGCGACGGCGGTGGCGGCACCCTTCCGGCATCTGGTCCAGGGTCGCGACATGCCAGATCCGCCGCCTGCCCGATTGCACCAAGAGATGGAGCGGCGATCAGAGAGCGGCACCACGACCACCGCCGCATTTGGTCAGTTTGTCGGGACGTTTCTGGATACGTTGCCGCCGGATGATCAGCATCGGGCCATGCTGGAGATTCATCAGCTACTCTTTCAGATAAAGAGCGGACATTGACCAAGGGCTATGCATTTTGTAGTTTGGTGAAGTTAAAACAATGACGTCCCACGTTGCGGTGAACACTAAACAAATATAGCAACTGGATTGAAGGAATACGATATACGATACGATATTACCTGTGTATACGATTTTTATTGCTTTTAAACTGGGACAGATGCGGAAACTAACCGATCTTTCCCGCGAAAGCAAATGGCAAGCAAGGTGAAAACAAATATTAGAAAATGAAATTTGGAGAAATAATTTATTTTAAACATTATTTTTCAGTTCATCAGCTCAACAAAAATGCATTACAAGTGTACTTGTCAATCTATTATCAATGTATATTTATAAAAAATATACATTCGCATTGCAGTTTTTGGCACATTTTTTAAAAAGACTACCATTGCTATCGGTATTGCAAAGGTCCGATTGATTCATCTGAATAACATCGCTCGACCCCCAAAATTTAAATGCAGCTCAAGTTCAAACTTCGTGGTTATTCTTGAGTTGGACTAAAAGATAATGCTAATTTGGAATGCCCCCAGAGTTTCGAAAATCAACAAGACTGACCAATGCTTGTTAAAAATAAAAAGAGCATATAAAAAATGAACAAATTCAAAAATAAATAAAAACTGTTTGGGTTTGGAGGTTCAATCCCATGTTTTAAGTCACTCCAATAGAGCGTCGAGGGAAATAAATACGGCGAGTACTCAAGTCGCTCCCATTTTCATCGATAAAACAGGACGGGGAAGTTCGCATGAGTGGGCGCTCCGAGCACGACGCCCGCCCCCGCCCCTGCAACCAGGCTAAGGCACGTTCAGAAAATAAAATCAATTGCTCGCAGAAAGGGCACACGCGTGACACAGGTGAACCCAGTATCATTCTCCACCATTAGCGCGCGCGTCGACTTTCCGTCGGCGAACGCGGGAGACCCCCCCCCAATGTGGATCACACCACCGCCCAAATAGTTGGCTTACACGACGCTTACTTCCGTCTAGAGGCAGCACCAGTGACAAGAGGGTGTGCGCGAGTGCGGGCGCGTATAGAAATGAGGAAGAGGAGAGAGGGAGGAAGGAAGTGCGCTCGCGCCAGGCAGCCGCCGTTTGGCCTACTTAACGTGGATCGAAGTGGCGGCGATTGCGGCCATTCAGTTAGTCATTTTAGAACAGTCACTCTTCCCACTCCGATGGGACATTTACACCAAAGATCATGTTGGCCCAAAAACGCCCTCACTGGTAGCGAATTATGAGATCAAAGAGATACAAGATCCATTACTTTCAGCGTATCTTTTTTAAAACTAAAGATTCCATTCTCCCAACAGTCGCTTCAGTACTATTCGATGGTGGTGTTTCGTGGAATTTCGTGCCAAGAGTCGAAACCCAGGACCAGCTATCTTTTTTACTAATAATAACGACTTTTATTCCTGATAAACGTCTAAGGCACCGGTGATTCAGACCAGCGATCGATCGCTTAATTTCGTTACTGATTTGCACGATGGAGCCGATCACGTATTGCTCCAATGAAATTGACAATTTGTTGTTCAAAGAAAATGATGATTATATCTTTCGAAGCTCCATTGTCTAAATAAGACACTAATAAAAGGGAATGGGGACAAGCGATGGATGATCTGCGACAAAACTGCGATCACAAAAATGACGTTTGACTAAGCAGATGACGTCACCCCATAATACATGTGGCGCGACACATGCGGCGAGGACTTGATTTGCTATTGGCGCATCGCAACATCACCAGATGACGTTAACTAACATCAGCGAGGCAATTTTCTGCTTTATTTTTCATTTTTAACAAACGAGAAAAAACAAGACGAATTTCCAAATTCATTTAGTTTACGATTCGTCATTGTAATTTAATTCACCAAGTTTCGGCCAATTAGAGAGTAAGTAGTAGACCACTGGTGCGATCCCATTCGAAATTTCAACATAATGTTGAGCATGTTCAACTATTGAAATTACAACAGTCAATCAGAGGCACGTCCAAAATTGCCCCACCGGGCACCAGGAATGCGGATCATACAGGATGACGTCACATGAGTTGGCGAGGTGAGTAGCGCAATTCGAGGAAATTAAAAGCTTTGATGCAACAGCCAATAGCCAGCCACTGTACAATGGACCATGATTTGGGTCAGGCGATATTTTTCGAATAATAATAATAATATTTTCAATAACTGATTTTGCGAGCAACTTATTCAGAAAAGGACAGCCACTCACTGTTATGGACTGAATGTGACGCCAGGAATAAACGAGTAAAATGGCTGACGCAATCTGGCAATTGGACAGCATATTTGAAAACTATATTGATCATTATATTCAATACAGAATATTCTGATAATTAAGCGACATTTGATTAGTGAATTTGCCCCTAGTACAAATGCTTACGAATGAAGATGTAAAATTAAAAAACATTAAGATCAACTGACGTAAAAGCCAACTGACGAACCGAACTTCATTTCCCAGGTAACAAAATAAAAACACAACTTCGAAACATGAAACCTGACAACAGCAGCTTTCGCTTCATGAACTTTAAAAAAAAATGCAGTCTCGGGGCGAAGAGAACGGAATCCTGTTTTTATGTGAGCGTTTTTCCGCTCCGCATAGTTAGGGTAAAGTAGGGGGAGGGTCGCGTCCAGCTTCATTCCGTATTCAAAACACGATCTCTTCAATTTCGTCAGGTGCGGTAAATAGGAAGCGAGAAGCGGATAAACGTATAAAATACTCCAAAGAGGTGGAAAGATGTAGATGACCGATTGAAACTGCAGTGAAAGTAATACATGGTGCCTATCTATCCCTGCTCGGCGATCAGCACTAGTTGGGTGGCACGTTGTCACTAGGGATCACCCGGGATCGAATAAACCAGAGCTGGCGTCTGGAATCGAACCCTGAACCGTCGCACCACCAAGCCAGATCTCCAATCAACTGAGCTTCGACTATACGTAGTTGTTCTGGGAAAAACAATCACTTTTCGAAAAACAACTACCAGTATCTATTCATTTTATCAGCGACTTAAAAAGGCAGTCATTTAAATTCACAAAAAAAATACAATCTTCAACAAACGAATATTATTTATTTGTAAATTGTAATCCGAAATTTAAAACATGGAGCATTTCTAATTTGGACCTTTGATTTCCCACAAAATGTCATTCATTATTTTTATTTATCATGATATTAATTGACTTAACGAAAAAAATTATATCAAAGTTTTTGGATTGTGACAATGCAGTAATGTCGTTTATACTGTGACATTGTATTAACTGCAAATTTATAAGTATAGGTTCAGGAAAATTTTCTTTAATAATTCAAAAAACTCTCGAGGATTTCGAAAATATTACAAAATTGTGGTGGCTACCAGCAGCGAGTATCAACAATCCGATGAGCACATACACCGGTGTTCTACCAGTACGATTCATTGCCTCTTTTTAAGCCATCGGTGCAAGCAGCTTTTGTCCGCGGCTGAATGAATAACGGTCTAAAAAAAGAAAAGCGCCACAGAGTAACCAGATATATTACGGCCATCATAATTACGATAATAAAAACAAAAATAACTAGTAAGTGTGTCGAGGCGAGAGTTTTTATTTTTCCGGCGGAATTTTTCCTCCATCGCCAGTAGGTTTCCTATAGGCAGCCGTGGCACCAATAACAATAACGTTACACAATCGGTGCTATTTACACCTGTCCACTCGAAACGAGCCGATTCGCTCAGATCTTCCTGATTGACAGACTGGGAAACAAATTTTTATCTGTCTCAAATCCCCCCTCCACAAGGGGACGCCGTGTTCATTTTGTATAGTCCAGGACACAGATCTATGGTAAATGTGAATGAAGCGAAACGAAGGCGCAACTAAGATTTTTTCTCGCCCGAAAAATTCAAGTCTCGGTCAGGAATTGAACGCGCTAACCACTACACACCACGGCATTCTCAAAGAAAGTGTTGGGTTCAATTCCCAGTCGATTTACTTAATGCACCTACTGTAGCCTAGAACGTGGAACATAAAACAGTAACAGATCGGTCTATTATAGCAGTTTGAACAGCAGCAGTTTAACTGTCAGTTTTGAAACTCTTTGAATATGATTAAACCATACTTTATTGTGACGTCATTTTAAGAAAAAAACTTTAAGGAAAGTTTAGAATTATACACCCATTTCCCGTCCAGAATGGACCAATGTACAAACGTCTCTATCAGGCCAATTGCTGAGACAAGCACTTCTGCCTAAAGACGATTGCGTCACGTCCCCGGTAATGCCATCCGGGTCAGTCAGCTGAATTTCATTGCCGAAATGGGTGGGCGCCTATTCGATGGCACGACGACGTAGCTCACTTGACCTCACTTTTCAGGCAAGTGCCTCATTCCTTCGATTGTTTACACGGTACTCGCTTACGTGATGTCACCGCTCACCCTTTCCTACTTTCGCCCACTGTCCAAGCTCGAACAACTAGAAGTGTGTCAAATATTTGTCTTGTAGATGTTTAAAGGTGGCTATATTGAAAGTTGACCGAAATCTTAGTCAAAATTTTCTATGTCCATAATCGCACGACGAGTTTGAGAACTTTGAATTGCACTTGGATAGGTTAACAAATAACCAGGTAGTCGTCCTGGAGAGAGGTTTAGACGTATCTTTGGTACCTCCTTAATTAAAAATAAAATAGGACACGGACATTTTTGAGAGATCGTCGGACATTTCTTACATTTACGAATTTTGTAAGAAATATTCGATACTAACTGATTTAAATATTTAATGTTTGTAGATAAACAGTTTGCCGCTCTTTGTCTTTCGTTCGACACAACCAAGCATCAAAGATTCAAAACGAAAACAGATCTGTTTGACATTTTTATTTGGGCCACACCCGTTGCTAGCTCAAACACCTGATCGGGAACCGCGAACACCTGAACCGGAAACGCACAACTCACCGGATGCGGCGGTCCTCCGTTTGGGCTTCATGGCGTGACGCACGAGAATTCCGAGGACCAACATGGCGCTGCGAAATTGAGGAGAGCGCTTAACTGACCCCCAACAGAGCGGCGCACTTCGACCAACACACCACCACCACTAACCCCCCAAACTGGCAACGGAATGAAGAAAGAAAAAAAATGAAGAAATGTACGGTTAGACGGATGACATTTCCTCAAGATTCCAGCGGCGGGTGTTCGCGTCCGTCACCACCCCGAGACACACACTCGGAGCAATCCCGTGTGATCTATGGTTTCGACGGCAAGATAAATCACGCCGATGCGGAGGAGCGTCAACCAAACTAGACTTCACACGGCGTACGAAAACTTGAGTTTCAAAATAATCAGGATGCGATTAAAAAAATCCTTGTGACGCAACGGGACAGGAGGAACTACCATACCACCCCTTTCCCTGTCCCGCAACCAATGCGGTTCTGCGATACGAAGTAAAGGGAGAAAAGAAAAATCCGACTAACGTCCTCCTCCAGTGCCAAAAAATGTCGAAAAGCCTAAATCGGTGGCAATTTCTGGGACTGGCACGCTTATTGTTGCTGTGGGGGAAAAGAAGGGGGGACGTATCGTGGTTTCTGGACCATTAGTCAAAGCTATGCGTCGAATAGCAATAAATAGACCGAGGCGACTTTTCGCCAAAAACGACAATCTTGGGCTGTCAACCCATGGCTTGTGCAAGCGAGGCCTATACCGGAGTTTCCTCCTCAAAGGTCCAACAAGCGATAGTTTTATCGGGTTTGAACCCACATCAAACCTTTGATTAGCACACCACACACACACCATCCTATCCACTAGACCAACAATGGAACGGCGTCTTCATTAAATTGGTGCGATTTACAAATTAAATTCTGATCTTCTGATTGAGATTCTGAGTCTTCTTGACCGCTATGAGCAACGGACATCTAGAATAAATACAAATTTATAGATCTATAAAATATCGGTAATATATCAAAGTTAATAATTTATACTACCTATTATAACAATCTAATAATTTTTACTACCTATTATAACAATCTAATAATTTTTTTATTATCCAATCAACTGTAGTCAACCGCACTACAGGCGTTACGTATTGTTGCTGAAAAAATATCCGACAGATTCAAATCATTTTGATCAGACATTGAACAGGTATTGCTTTAAGACCATCCGGGGATAGTGGTTAACACGAAATTCGAAAGAGGTACGGAATACACGGTACATTGTAACCGCGAAAAAAAGGAGAGGAGAAGGGAGGGATAAGTACGAGTACATTCGGTCCGGTGCCGACCGTGAAACCCCGGGAAACGAATGAAAGAAAATCCCGAGGACGGAAAATTTCGCTGTTTTACTGAAATGTTTTAATCCTACTGGGAGCAATGCCATTGTCGCTTTGATTTATCGCTAGGCGAGACACACTCGGCGTCATTTGACAGATGATTGCAGTCGAATTTGTTTATCAAATACAAATTCACTACAAGGAACGCAAGATGGACCAAAAACTATCGATTGTACTTTCGATAGTTTTTCGATTGTTGATCTATCAGATGCCAAATCTGGAATGATCCAACTCTCTAACGCTCGCAATAGGAGTTATGCGTAGAGGCCAAATGTAGGGTGTTCAGGTGGCCGATACTCTAATGTGAATGTCAATCGAAGCGAATGTAATATTTAGTTTGTCGCTTCATTCGTTATTTTTTCTGATAAAATCCTACAATGTCAGGGTACGTGTAAATGATCACTGAAAACGGGTAGTTAGGCACTTTTTGCCTTAGAGAGGCGGTTTGACTCGTGCCGACGAAACTGGTGCCAATTCCCAGTTGGCAGAGAGGATGGAACTTAGTTGCAGGGAGTCCCGGGACAACTCGATTTGGCCGCCTCCCAACAAGCGAACACCGGAGACCGATCGCTCTCAGTGGAGGAGCTGCGGAAACAAAAAAAAAAATTTCAAGTTCGATCTTCGTCCAAAAACTTTTTTGGACTTTTGGCGAGAGCACCTCGTTCACTTTTGACTGGCATTTCCCCTCCGTCGAATCGTGCAAGACGCTCCCCGGGCCCCAAAACTAGGCAAGGGTGGAACAGCAACAGACTGAATATAAATAAAAACAAGCCACAACTTTTCTTGGCGTCCCAAGGTGAAACTAAACTCGGCGTACCGAGAAGAACGGTCCGACGGCAGTCCCTCCCCACACACACTATGATCCTCTGCGCACCACCCACATCACATCGTACTCATCGGCCCACCTCAGATCGAGTACGTAGAAGCGGCGGCCAAAAAATGTCCAGCGAAGGCCGCGTTCGACGGATTGGATTTAAGTGCTGCCCCTGTCGACCGGCCCCGTTCTGATCCCCTGCAGCGAGCCCCGGGACATTAGATTATATTTTCCTGTCGGCCATCTTGTTCCCTGCTACGAGATACGTTTTTACGAGGGAAGCAGCAAGCTCGATGTCGCTACGGTTTCTCTCGAGATCGTGACGGGACGAGACTTCAGCCACTCGCTGGTATCGTCTTGTCATTGGTCTCGTCCAGGATATTGCCGATTATCGCCTGTTGGGTTTTCAAAAATAAATCTTAACAATAAAAAATAATCAAAACAATCAAAAATAATCTAAAGTGAAATATTATTTACAAAAAAATGCAGAAATTCTTCAATTTTGTCATTAGTCATCCCGAGCAAATCCCGATTCTAATGGAGTTTGATTGCTCGATCAAATTGCTTTTTTCTTCGTGAAAAATTTATTTATAACTGGTATTACTATTTATTACTGGATTATCCGATGGAGGACCCCACAGTGCTGATAAATCACCAAGGTTCCCCATTATTGCGCATAGCGCCCATTCTTTTATTTTTTATTGAATATTTTTTGTGTTATATTATTGTTTGCACTATGTTCGAATAAGATTTTTTTTAAATACTGGACGCTTGTGACAAAGTCACAATGTTTTCCAGAGAACAGCACTTCTCACCTCCTTCCCATATACACATGCAAATGACTCGCGCATAACAAACCAAGCCCTAATGGAAATTCCTGAAAATGATTTCAGTTTATTATGATTTAGTTATGACAAGATTAAGTCCAGTGAGTCCGACAATGTCGAGTTAGCATTTGAAGCGTGGAGTAAAATCAATCTCTCGACCAAGGTGAATATTTTAGGTTTGACAGTTTCCGTAGTTGACATTTGTCGCGCGTGGCCTTCACCAGAACTTCCATTCACTAACTTCCGGATACCAGCGACACCTTCAAAAAAAAATTGTTCTCCCCTCCCCCCGGCCCAGTGCAACCACATGGGAAAATGAAATCACGAATTTCAAACCATTTTTGATATTCACCCTGGTGGTGGAGCAGGTTCTGAGGAGGACTGAATCAACCTCTGTGGACTCGCCTATACATTTCCAAGGCTAACCGTGAGGCCAGAGCAAGCACGATCCCAGAGTAAATAAAATGCCAGATTGCGTTTAATATGTTTAATAAAAGGGCGGTGCACAGCTCGCCTCGCAGCACACACACATCCATCATCTATCAGCTATAGGCCTAACCATCACAGGAGACTGTTAATTGATTAGACGCAGGTCCCCCGCCGGACGCGCGTATGCCAAGCGCCGGCCTTTTATTTCCTATGACAGCCGGCGGTTACTAAACTGTGGCCGGTTTTGGGTTTTTGTGTCCACTGCAGCGAATCAACTTGATACTCTAAAACGTCACGATAAGGCGCCAATAATTAAAAGGCCCAGAGGGAAAACGGCTGACATTTTAGTAGTCGGCGCAAACAGACTGTCACAGCCAGTGTCGACTAAACCGAAGTCCGCGCTAACGTAATGTCATCTTTCCAAATTAGCCATCATATAAAGTGGATTTATGTCTCGGTGAGCTGAACTACTGATACCGGTAGTCCTGCAAAGACATTGCCGAATTATTTTTTAAAGTAGTAAGGTAGTCTTCGGAAGTTTTCGCTCAACCAGCTCGCGCACCATTGTGTCAGAAGAGTCGATGGCGGCATTTTTGGCATCATCCCTGCAATGCTCGGCTGATTTGTGAGCGTCCACCCACGCACAGGGACATTCGAAATAGTGACGTGAAATACGTCATAGGTAGAGTGTGTACAGGGTGACTTGGCGAGACGCTGCGCCACATCTACAGAAATTGTCAATGCTGACAACTTGCCAACTCTTCCTAAGCGGAAACATTTTTTTTTTTTTTTAATTCACTGAAGTGACGGGTCACAACAGGAAGATTCTGTACCCCTCTCAGAGCTTAGGCCC
>JAQGBY010002449.1:0-23046 GCA_034698785.1 Mycogona germanica
CGCCGGGAATCGAACCCGGGACCGCCGAGCCACAGCCAGTAGCAATACCGACTGGGCTACGACGAGTCGTACAACATATCGTATTGATGACTAGCTAGAATTTGGGGGGAGGGATAATACACAGAGTAAAGCAATATCTGATTTAACAAAAAAAAATACTGAATTCAAGCAAGCACTTTAATAAAGAAAGCAGCATGCAGTTTATGTTGAATCAATTTCCTCTTTCATTAGTTTTTCGCAAGATAATAAGAACGCACTGTAGTTTATACCAACTTATTTATAAAGTGTCATGATTTGTCTTGAATTTGGAGAGAGAGGCAATCCAATTATGTAGCTAATTTTAGTTTCTTTAGAGAAGAAATACACGTTTTTATTTTAAATGTTAGGCAAACTAGACTCTAGATATTTCGTTCGCTCACCCCATCTTTTGTACTGTGTAGAATTGAAGAGGAAATTCGTGTGTAATTGCTCGGCTATTGTGGCCCGCGTCTCAGGAGGCTGCACACCTCAATGGTGCATGTCAAATAAATTGCAGCTAATGCACCTCACCTGGCGCGACGTTTCCACTCTCCTGACCTGGTATCAGAGTCGTTCAACGGATGCAGATATAGTCGTGCGGGTATTACGCTGGGGAAAAGCACGTACGACCGCGCCAATCTATATGATCGGAGTTGTGCGAGCTCGCGAAAACACACACACACACACACATTTAGATCTGCTTTTGCGCGCTAATGGGAGCATCAGCACCGACGTTGCTCGCAACAAAGAACTAACTTTTCAGCGAACCTAACAGAGGCCTTGGCTTTATGTACCCGTGTTGACATGGCTCACCTGAAGGGCGGGTCTCTTAGTTGAGAAAAACAACATGAACTAAAAGTGGCAATTAAATCACAGATTTGTCTAAATGGTAAATCGATGGAGAGACCTCGTTCAGACAAAGTTTGTTAGAGATTTGCTAACTGATTAATTGAATAAAGAATGCATCGTACAGTATGCATCGCACACCGACGTTTTTATTTTTAAAATGCTCTGCAATGTTAGAAATTCAGAATAATAATTTGAAATAATTGCATTTTGAATCTGGGACAGTCCGGTGGTAACAAACACTGAACTGAGATTTGAAAAATTCCAAACAACAATTTATTGCGTGATAATTTGGAAAAGTACACATGTGGTTAATCATGATTGAAATTAATTTATCAATAATGCACAAAATATATGTAACTGTTGACTTTATTATGCAATAATTAAATGTTTTTAATTGGTCAGCAATCCATCTTTTTACAATTCTAATGATATACAAAATTTCACATAATATCGTTTAAATATGTAGTACGAAATATTGTTTCGATTGAACTTTACAGTTTCAGTAGAGTAAATTTGCTTAAACTAAGAAATGTTGTTCACATTTGTGACCATTTATATTAATTCGGAAATTATTCTTTCTAAATGAAATTTAGAATTGAATTTTGAAACGTTTAAGAACACGCATTCTTTGCATGTGAAAATGGATGGTAATCAATTTGATGATTGTGATGCAATATTTAGATACATCTTTTTCATTTCACGTACATCATTTGACCTTACTCGTTCGAAAACGATCGGTAGTAAACGCTAAAAACTGATTAAAGAAAGTGATGACGTTAAACTCCAACAAATTTGTTTTTCCCCCGAACAGGAATACACAACTCAGGCAAACAGGTTTCTGACAATTGAACGCGCGAATGTGAGAGCCATCATGGCGAGGGGCTATTGAGTTTTAATTGAAGGTGAATTCGAGCATTATCCAATCGTGGCTGTACGCACGATTGGTGTCCAACGTGTATATAAATTGGACGCCCGATGATCTCCTGGGTTCAGCCCCCGCATGCTCATGTGAAACGTCGATAAAAGTATTATAAATAAAGCCAACGGTCTAGCCCGATTGCGGATTGCTATTTGTGATAGTTGCATGACGTGTGCCAATTTCGTGTTGAACGGGGCCACAGCGTCTATTGTACATATCAAAATATATATACGTGTCTACATAAATAGTTGTACAAAATGACTGTACACCAATGTGAACAGTATATAGGCGGCTTGGCGAATTGGGAATTGGTACAGTCGAAACGCATGATAAACATGCAAGTGTTTTTGGACTGGATTTTGTGTGTAGTCAGTTTGTGTGCCACCTCCGTGTAATTGGCTTTTGAATTGATAAATTACAATGCGGGCATGATTTATTTAATTGTTATTACTTTGTCGTGGCTAATATCGGGTAATTAATGTAATTTGATATCCGCCGCAGAACGGTAATCCGCCATACTGGATGACGTACTAATCGCGTGGCTCATTTGCGGTGTGGCGGATTTCCATTCGAATTTCGTGCGTCTCATTGCTGATGCGTTGGTGAAAGAGATTTTAAAAAAATTGAGTCAATTTTTGAAAGCGTTCTTTTCAGGGGAAAAAGTTATTGGAGAATATACAAGCTTCGATACCGTTATAGCAACTTTAACTTTCTCCAAAATCGTTGTCGTTTTGTTGGTGGTGGCCAGCTCTGCGCGGATTTAAGGCCGGCACTTCTAAAGCGCGCCGAGTCGTCTTAGTATGTCGTCACACCGGACAGATAAATGTCGACGAGTGTTAGGTGAGAGAGCGAGGGGGAGGCGTGGAATTGGGGAGTGTCAGAGACAGGCTTTGTTTTAGCGACGCCACCAACATTTTTCCAAGCGGCTTACACGAAACATCTTTTTTTCTCCACCACCACCACCACCACCGCCGTCCTAAAACGCGCGTCGAACGCGCCCAGCATCGAAAAATAGCGAAACAGTTCAACGCCTGATTGTTGGATTTCACGTACACGACGTCGCTACATAGGCCCGTAGACTCGGGGCCACGCTATTGATCCAATTATAGTTATTTTCCGGATATGGGGCGGGAATTCACGGGTGTATCCAGAGACACACTAGGCTCACGCCATCATGCACACACTCATACAAACACATACATACAAAGTCATGGCAGTGGAGAGAATCCACGTACAGTACAGTAGTAGTATATTCATGTACGCGTGTGCGGTTCTCCACGCAGATTTTCTAGCATTTGCCAAAACCACGACTGCGGTTTGTTGATCTCGTCTCAATCTGTTTTTCGTTTGGAACTCGTGTAATATATATATTTGCTTTTGGTATTTTCTAACCTCGGCGCGGTCATACATTAGGACGTGTGTTTCGACGGTGTGGTTGTGGCAGCGTTACTACATCGCGCGGGATGAGGCTGTCGCGGTTTTCGGGGGCGCGTCATGAATTTTGGAAAACGTCACGAAACTCTTTTAACAAGGAAGATTATATATCTATCTCTCTTTCGCTCTTGCTCTCTTTCTCACACTAATTAAGACTGATACTCCTCAATCTCAAATGGTATCTATTCAACCAACATGTATGACCGTGTCACGGCAAAATTATTGATCTCCAAATCAGGATCGTTATTCTTAAAATCAGGCCATCGTTTAAATCGACGAATAAAATGTCAAACGCATCCGTACCCGACGTATTTTTCAAGTTAGATTTAAGCGGTATTCAGACTCATATTTCATTTTAGGTAGAAAAAATGCGAAACGCCCCCTAGCCCGAAGAGCGAATTCAGTTGAAATAAAATCTGTGCCAGTTTGGATAGGACGAATTCGTTTCGGCGCGTTTGACTCGGTCGCGCGTTACTTGTTTTCCCCCCTCAGTGTTTTCTTTTCCTGCTCCAACCTGGAAACTCTTGTCATTCCAAACGATATATGTCACATATAACATCCCCGAATATAGCATCGCCATGTCAACTGCAATTATTTCTCTGCTGGCATTAAGCGGGAGAGGTCTGACGGGGAGGGGGGAACTTTCGGTTAGAAGGAAGGAGGATGAGGATGAGGAGGAGGAGCTGGAGCAAGTTATTAATGTTGGTACGCCGGAGAGCGAGTCTGTATGTGGAACGTAGAAATGTTTTAGACAATGCCGGCAGCGTCATTACATTATCGCCGCAATCGCAATTATCAACCGCATGAAGGCGGACACGTGTCCCATAGTCGAACGCCTTGTATAAAAGAGCGCGAGCATTCACGTTTGTTTAATATCGGCACCTGTGTCTTATCCCAGTGCTGCCAGATGAGAGAATATGCATTCGATGTGACACACACGCTAATCTCATTGCGCAGCACACACTGGTTCGTCAAGCTATCACCTCCCCCCCCCCTCAACTGCCTCACGGGCACCTGAAATCACAGACGCCGTTCTATTCATTAATAATAAGCGAGAGACGATCCGTATGGACGAGACTCGCGTCAGCCATGAGATTAGCTCCGTGCGACGATAAATTATAAATAAATTAGAAAGTCTACAGGACACTGCGCGTACAAAATTAGCCCATAATGCGCACAACCGCAGACAATGACATGTATTACATTTCTTAATCTTAATTTCTTTAAATTCTTAATATAGTTCAATATGTTCAAAAACGCAGTAGAGAAATAACGTGGCCGCCATTTTTTCAACACGCAGAATTGACGTCAGAAGGTGACGAATGGTCGAGTGGATCGCGGTTTCGATTCCGGCCGACACCTTCGGAATTTTTCGGACGAGAGAAATTCCTTTACACGCATTCTTTCGGACTTGAAGTAAAATCATGAGCCGTACCTGTGCGATATCAGGAGTTAAAGATCCCTTTCTTAGGCAGCCTAGGTTAGGCAAAATTTCCTGGTCGCTTTCCTGAGGGGGTGGGGGAGGGTTTAAGATGTTCAATCAACGGTGAACCTCCTTAGCAAACATTTTTTTTTAGAATTGACGCAAATTAAAATGAAATGCAGCCCCTGACCAATAGCAATCACTAGGTGCACGCGAGCTGTGAGGTGAAGCTAACCCTCGTAAACCGTTGATCAGATGCGTTTGCGAATCATACCCTGGCCAATATTTCATCTATCTATTTGAAATAAAGTTCTGTCGCTTAAAAAAATCATTTCTCCATTTTAATGAAAGACAGAGACGAGTTCTCAAACACATCAAAGTACCTTAATTAATAGGTGAACCGCTTGTTTATCATGTAGTGCACTTAAGTGTTTGAAAAAAATATAAATTGCGTGTCCTGCCAGCTGCGTGAACCTCGCCACAAATTGAGTCATTCAAACGAAGAGCACAAAATCGATTCCATAAATTCTAAGCCCGCTTTTAATCATTTGAAAATTCAGTTTGCCAGCATAGGAGCTGTATTCTATTCCATTATCGCTCGTCATTTGTAAGCAACACACACACGTAACATGTACACCGTACATACAGAGTTACTACCGCAGAATAGAGTCGGGCGCACAAAATTATATCTCGTCCAACTTTCATAACCGTCGCACACTGCATTGTAGATTCATCCGGGGATAAAACTGTGTGGTAACAGCACGAATCTTCGTCGCACACAAGCGATCGAATCGTTCCGTTCTCCGGTTTAAAAACCTGATGGTCGCGTCTATGTGTGTTTCCGGATATGTTGTAGTGGCACGGCATCGGGGCCTTCAGATCGCTTTTCCAAATCTCACGCCTCGGGCCAATTGGAAGGTTCTCCTATATATATATATATATATAAATATACACGGCGGTACTACGCGTATATGCGAACATAGTCGGTCGTATAGGCCGAAACGCGGAGGCGTAAATATGGAAAATTGTTTTATTTCCTATAGAAAATAAGCCGCGCTTGGTGCAGTTTTCGCGCGCACGATTAAACCAGAAAGCACATCAATAGATCATGGGCGGCGGTTTGGCAAATTAATACCGAATTCCTCCTTTCCATTTGATCGCTATTAATAGAGTCCCTGAATTTCAGCTGTACAAGAGTTGCGACAAGTTCGCGAATGAACGCGAGAGTGAATGGTGGAATTTCCTCAATTGTATTAATATTCAATACATGTGCATGTAGAGCGACCATCTTTGCTAACCACGTATTTTTCAGAAGTTTCCTATTTTGCTTCCAATTCAATTTTAAATATCGTGAACGTTCCTCTTTGGTGATAACGAAATGGACTCATTTTTTAAAAAAGATACAAGTAGTTGCCTCTAATAAATATTAGATGTATTTTTCCAATTATCATCCAACTCTTTGTTTCTTTCGATTACCTAAGCAGTTCAATTTTTAAGCGTCAATTACAATTACAATGCGTCGTTTAATTTTTTTGTTCCTCAATCAACTGTTGTCAACCGCACTACAGGCGATACGTCCCCTCATGGTGCTTAGTGGTGTGTCCACATCGATGCAATTTAAAAAATATTATAAACATATATAATCGAAAAAATTTCTGAAAATGTAGTTTGAAAAGGTAAGAGCTGTGGTTCTCTCCATGTTGAAAATCATTCGTTTCGTATAACTATTATTGAACACGTTACATTCAACTATTTTAATGCGCTTAATTTTAATAGCATTTGACGCAGTCACCAGACTTTCTTATATGATAAATCCCAATCGCAAATTTCACCAAAGGCGTTGCTGAATGGGGGGATCGTGCATTCGCGTTTTATTGGAATAGAAGTGGATAGGCTCGTCGCGACATCGGATTATCGACTGATCGTCTTCGCAGACAGTAGGAATCTTGGTGGTCTGACATCTGAACAGCGATCACGCAGCGCTCGAATTAATAGGATTACTTGAGCAAGTTGCGCAATCGTATTTCAGGAAATTAGGGGTAAACTGGCGTAGAAAAATATATTCGCCGTCGTAACCAGGCTCGAGCAAATACAACGGAGGCGAGCATTTATGCCGATGGCGCGTGTGTGTGTGTGGCTGAGTGTGGCTGATTTTCCAACCCACCCCAGTTTCCTAACCTGCCCTGTCTGTGTATCTCTTTGCTGCATCGCGCATTTTAGCACTCACGTCAGGTCCTACTGTTGGCTACAGTTGTTTATGGCCCCTATTGACGTGTCTGTCTCCGGGGGAATTTGGGAGATGCGGTTGGCAAATCGAATGTATCGGCCGGAACGGAGACGTTAAAAGCGAGATATTGACCCATTATCGACTGAAGGTAATTAGGTTATGAATTGTGTATTCCGTCAAACCTGTTTTGTTAAATAGCGTATCCTTTAATAAGTTCAACATCGGGATTTGTGAAAAAAATTGTTAGTCGACGATTTCATTGATATTGAATAATTTTCATTCTTTCATTCATTTCATTCAGTTCCAGTTCTTTAAGAATGTGTAGCTCAGTCTTAATGAAAGAATGACGATCTCAAACAACATCAATAAACAAATCTGTTCTATAGTTGAAAGAGTGTCGCATACCCGAATATGATTTAAACTTGTTTACAAAAAACAAGAGTAAATAACATTGAGTGCTGAAAATAAAAAATTGTCAACCACTAATTGCTCGCTTCATTCTAATATTAAGTAGCATCATAAATATTTCATTTTCAGAAAATGGATCCAACTTCGCTACAACTTACATGCACGCACACAGTAAAAGGCGCGTACATCTTTTAAAAGCAAATAAATTAAACTTTCCGGTAATTTATAAAGGTGTACTTTTTAAAATGCACTGTACAGTAGATGTTAATTATATAAATAAAATTACAATCACTAGAAACATGTCTTGAATCATTCAACGAAAGCAACGAAAGTTTCTCCAAGTAATGGAGGCAAAATCCGTCTATGTATATCATCTGAAAATCGGCTGTTGCAAAATCGAAGTGTCACAAAATCAATAAGTTTACAAAATACATGCGACCTTTCAGATGGTGGGCCATTCACCTGGAATAGCGCATGCTCAAACACACACAATATTGTACGAATTGAAAGTTTCCTTACCTGCAAAATAGCCTGGTAATTGCAAGTAGATAATCACATGTAGGGAAAGCCATATCCATAGCCAACATAATGGAAATCCAAGCATAGAGTTTTTACATCGACCTCCAAAGTTCCAATGAGAACGGAGGCTTCACGAGAATCACACTACAACGGCCGACAGACGATGTATAATTGGCATACAATCAGCCAACTATGTATTTACCGCCTTGTTGTTCTAAAAATCAGTCGATGACCGACTTTTGATATCTTTCGCGTTGACGATATTTGCAGCAATAGCGGGAGGAGAAAAAATAAACCACGCACGAACTCCTACTTAGAATATAGCGTAGAAGTCGCGTATACACTTTTAGTAAGGTAGTAAAAATTGTAGGACACGAGTTGCAGCCCCCCTAACTGACAATGTCTGTTCCTGTGTTAGTGAATGGGTGCAACGGTTGGCGATGGACGGGGACAAAAGAGCGGTTATTTCTACGGCGACGGAGAGAGAAGAATGCTTATTAAAAAAGTGTGTTATCTCGATGTTGCAATATTGGGTGGACGCCCGAATAAGGTGGCAATGTGCTGCTGCTGGAGGACGCGGACTCGTTGGAGAAATTGTTCGCTGAGGCTGCTTGTGTGTGAGTGCGTGTGGGGGTAAATGTTTGCGTGTATGCGTGTATGGGGTGAGTGTGGCCTGCTCCAAGTTCGCGGTATGGAATGAACGGTGACGCCGAACTGCGCTCTATAGCTAGCTCTGGATGCGGTCTCTCTCTCTCTCTCTGGCTCGCTCCTGTGCGAATATGGTGTTGTACACGCTCTCGGGAGCCTGCTCTGAGCTGTGACGACGCCACTCTTCAGGAGGAGGAGGCGTATTCGGGGAGAGCAAACGAGGTTGCCAATCTGGTCACACTTTAACCGGGGACAAGTTGCGGTCTGTTTTGCTTATTATTAAAACCTATCGGATTGGGGGTTCCAAAGTGTGGAGATGTCCATTTCTGGGTGATCTTTAAGATAAAGTGATATGCTCGAAAAGGGATCGAGGATTTAACGCTAGGTGGCGCTCATTTCATCTTGTGACAGGTGGCGGCAAGCAGGTGACGCTTGATCCGTTAATGAACTGTGGTCAATATCACAATCTGTCACAGTTCGAACTAGAAATGACGTAAAACTTAATTTTAGACTTTCCTGATAGAGAGACAACTTAATGACTAGTATCATTTTTATATTTACAATACTTTAACTAATTTGAGCTCAAGAACTTCCATTTTCAATTTCGTATGTTACTCATCTAGCATCGATCAACCGTAATTTTAAGAAAAGAACATGTACAGGTATTTTGGATTTCATTTATGTTAATACAGTAGTTTACAACGCTTGACAATTTTAATATTTTTTAATACATATCGTGTTATCAACGCCTTTAGCATACTGAATGATGTTATTTTGTAACGAAATTGAAAGAAATAAGATTCATATTATAAATAAAATAATAACTATAAGAACGATAACTCGTTTTGATGCCGATTGTGTTTAGATGTCATATTTTAGTTTGTTAAACACTTATCCGTTTCTGCATATCTCGCTTAGATATATTATTGAATCAATAGTAATCGCAAACTATAATGCTCATGAAATTGAAACAATGCTTTAGATAACTTTTTATGAAACTCATAACTTACGCTTTTTTCTTCCTTTGGACTACCAGCTATTAAAAAAAGGGTGCGCGTAAAGATAACGCGGGGCAGAAGTTAAACTTCATGTAGTATTCTTTGGCGGAAGATGGAAAATTTCGGGTAATGTTTCATTCTTTGGACGCCAGTCAATTGCCGCGAGCCATCGGTCGTTCTGGCGTCATCAATCGACTACTTATAGCTTCAAAGGGCTTGGATATGCAAGCAAAATAGAAAAAGAGTTGCTTGATTATTTATTGGATTTGTAGGTAAAAATGGGGAAATTTGCCGTTTATACCAAACCCGTATGTGAAACATTAGTCTTAGCCGGCAACCAAAAAAACCCGAAATAAATGCTATGGTTAACCGAGAAAAAACGAATAAATCAAATATTAAATTATAATGAAATATTAATCGTGCAAATTCACTCACCATATCTAAAACCATTTTTCGATTCCAGTAGAAAATCCAGAGCAAATGTTTCCGCCATCTTGTTTAGCCAACCAAGGCTAAGAATACTATGGCTAAGGTGAAATTTATTCTACGTGCATTCAGAAAAAAGAACAATTTTTATTTAATTTGCTAAAAATTAGTTTAACATTTTAAATACGTACGACTCGTCGTAGGCCAGTTGATTTAGCGACTGACTGGTTTCGGCGGTCCCGGGTTCGATTCCCGGCGCGGGCTCTCGAAAATTTCGATCCTGGGGTACTGGTCGTTCTCCTTCGCACAGTGGTTGTTGAGCTCGATGATAACTTTTTATTGCCCAAGCCCTCGTAAAGCCTGTAGTGCGGTTGACTATAGTTGATTGAAAGCAAAAAAAAAAAATTTTATATCATACGATAGCGCTACAAATTATTTAAATATCTCGCACGCGATTTAAGAGATTAGTTGAATACAAAAATTATTTTTCTAAATAACCTTTTTTGACATGCATCGAAATACATTTCAAATGCATCATTCCCAACACTCAGTGTGTGTGGTAGTGCAGTTATTTTAATAGACTTTATCGGCTTTTATCGTCCAACACCAAGATCTTAAATTGGTGATTTTGAGGTGACTTCCAAATTTTGAAGCGCTCTAGCCGATAAAAGTAAAAATAAATGTCAACGCTGAAGAATAATTTCAATAAAGTGATGACAAAGTAATAAACTGAAAGGATCGTGCGATCTACCCACAGGTTATGCATGCGATAAAAATTTGGCGAATTTTCGTTGTGCCGTGACTTCGTTTTATCCTGAGACTGATACAACTAGTGCGGATTGCAAAATCCATCAGAGATAGACGTTAACGAATATGACTTCTGCACTGCAGACCTTGTGCCCACATTGTAATACGACGGCGCCTTCTAGTGATGGAAGTGAGAACGAATCGCCACCAAAAACTGACATATTTTTTATTCCCAACCCCTATTTGCTCCCCGACCCGTGCCATAGCGCATCAAGTGAGTACATGTGAGCGCAGGGTTGGCGCACGATCTATAGGAAAACAAAGTTGAATACTTCTGCGGGCGGAATTGCACAGAAAGAGAGAACGAGAGAGAAAAATGCAGGGGACAGACGATGTCTCCTCCATGAGCAAGGGCACGCTTGAGGGATATAGGGAAAAAAAGCGAGGGGACAAGAGGTTCTGCCGAAAGAGAAGAGATGGAGCAAGAGAAGGCCGGAGGATAGATGAGTAAAATGGAGGATGGACACACACATCGAGTGCGAGAGAGAGAGAGAGGGGGGGGGGGATGCGCCGCGAAGGTACTCATCGAGCTCAACACCCATTGTTATCTGTGTTAACATTGCGGATTGGAGATAAAACAAACAATATTTTGTTATGAGAGGGGATGGGATGGAGGGGGGACATTGGCAGATAGCAGTCGCAGCGACACGTGCCAACCACATATATAGCTGCGCATTTAATTTGGTCCCATGTCACATGTCCACACCCTCCTCCCACCTCACCCACACATCGCCCACCTCCCCCCTTCCTTTCCTCATTCTTACTTGGGCAAGTCGGTTGGGTCTCCTGGGATTTGGAAACCAATATCACTACAACATCAGCGCTGTCCGCAACGTATATATATTTTGGCCACAGAAACGAACTATTGGGGGGGATATTTTTCTACCCTCTTGTTTGTTTCAATCCATTAGAAGGATTATGAGGAATGGTTCGATTGATAATGTTACACCGACATTTGATCCACTCTTGCTGCTCTTTTCCTAGGGCGGCGAGGGTTGTTGAGATAAAAATTTATTTCATCCTAAGGTTGGAGTCGGTTGTAACACGATCGGTTACTAGTGCAATTCCGCCACTTCGATACAAATTTAACATTGTCGGCCTGCGATTGTAAAACAAGATTTATGTGATTTATGACGTCACGCCTTGGGCTCACTTACAGTTCGATAATTTTATAATATGGCGTTAATGAACTTGATTCGTCCAAAATGTACGTTTCACCCTTTTTGAGTATTTCAAGATTTTTTTATATTTTCCAGCATCTGTATTCGATTTTTATTAACTTTCTTTTATGATGTTTCGTATAATTTAAACTCTCATTAATCATTTTTGAACACATAGAAAAAATTGATTTGGATTCTAGTATTGTAGACGCAAGCTGGGAACCAACCATTTTTATTTTGAGAAAGAAACTGTCATCGTTCAGTATTGCTCCCGGCCTCTTCAGATTCTAAAAGTCCCAATGCAATTCATTTTTTAAGCAACATTTTGGCAAATACCACACAATTGCGTCTAGGCATTGTTTCCAGCGATGACGTAGTGTTTTTTGTTTGCTTTTGTCTGTATATGAGGAAATGAAAAAATAATGCAATACGTAACCTCAGCTTAGAACAAATGTAGAATACTTGCTCGCTCATATTTGAATCAATACAATAACATTTAAATAAATACACAGACATCAACGCACCAACCTCCGATAGTAAACAATCATTGCCTGGCAATACAGCATTTGACGAATACATAGTTTATGGTATGTTTGATTTAAGTGTTTGTATCTGTTTGCACCTGTCATGGGTCTCTTAAGAGTGTACAATTTATATTTTCAGACACATTTTGAATCCAATTTTTATTGGTAGATCAGAATTTTCTAAATTTTTCGTTTCGTCTCAAAATGAATTTTCTAACGATAAAACTGTGAAATATTTCTAAACGGCGATTTATATGTTTTAGAAGAATTTTCTTTATTCGAATTTTGCATGGACATACGTACGATGTTGGTAGTTAATTTTGGCATCAATTATTTTATCCACTGTGCAAACTTGACATGACAGTAACAATATATTAATACATCATTATTTTGATGATGACCTAGGGCAATACAGAACTGTATGTTTGCTGCGAACAGTTTCTTGGCATTCGTAGTAACTTGTCCTCTTAACATTTCTTTCCGTTTGGCGATGACATTTTGTGTCGTCGCCATCATAGTCTCATCCTGTCCTATTATTCATACGCATAGCATCCTCCATTGCATTGTGCTCGGAACATTTCACAGTGTTGTCAAGTCGCGTTGAAAATGCCCTTCTTTGTTGCCGCGTGTTCTATTATAGACACTGTCGTCACTCGGTATACACAAAAATCCACAGTGTACTTTCTATTTTTGACGAGCAAGACGCCGGCAATATGCGTATGCTCGGCCTTTTCTTTGCCTGTCGAAATCAATACTTCTGTTATCCAATGTGCTCTAATGAGAAGTTTTCTGCACACGGTGACAATCCAGATAAATTAACTCGGCGCTTTTGCACGCCGGTTGAAATCCTGATGGGTCCCGCTAGAATAAGCAGTAATGTGGTTGAACATTGACGTACACGTATATAATGTACAAACACTTATTGCATTGCAGCCGATCGAACATACTCACGAGGGAAAACGGTGGGCAAAACAAATAATTTGTATATGTGTACATGTATGAATGAGTATATTATAAACATGGGAGTTCTAAGAAAAGGCCATTTGATATTTCATTTTTGAAGCGATCTGCAATGATGAGAGAGGATCGCACTATGCGATTGAGTGTTGTTTAGTTTTTGCTCAAAGGCAGGGTAGAATTTTGAAATCTTCTATTCATTTTGATCATTTCGATATTTCATTTAAAAAATACATTTGGCAACAAATCGCTGGTGCAATAATAAAAAAATAATGTCAATAGATGCGGCAAGCACTATGTAAGCAACAATATATGTTTGTCTCCACAGGTGACGCGCCACAAGCCAATATGAAAATTTTGTGCAAAAGAGAAAGAACATTAGAAAGAACTGCTGTTAAAAATTCTAGTAAATTGAAGAATGGTGATCTTTTCAAATTGAATTTTAAGTAAAGTTGACTATCGCTAATTTAAATAAATTACCCTTTGGTCGTGTTAAGCATCTTTGAAATGAAATTTCCTTAACATATTTTGGAAAATATTTACTGTATGCCTTAAGCTCGTGACAAACGTGGATTCATTAGGTCTAACCAGGAAGCTATTTTTTTTCCGTCTTTCTCTGTCTGAGCTGACAGTGGCCTTTGATTGAATATTTTAATGAGATTTTTCAGTGAGCTGGCAAATAACCGCAGCGCGAAAGAATAACGCGAGCATGTCGATAAGACGAAGGACTATGGGAGGTCATTCGACACTTTTGCTATCAAAATCTGCACTAGCGCGCTTCGTCACATCCAATGAACAGAGTCTGCTTTAAAGTAGTGCACGTAGGTCAGACGCCCTGGGCGCCTCGTCTGGCAATCGATAAGGGTATTTATGGCGATAGGTGACGAGTATTCATCTGCTACTCTGTATAATTAACATTTATCATTTTTTGACCTAGTTAATATGCACACTTCAATTATTTATTTTTTTATAAGCAAATAATTCAATACGAAAATGTCTCTTTCCAAATATTATCTTAAGAGATCTTGCATTACCCCTTATATTGTCAGTATCAGTTACAGTTAATCTTGCATTGCCCCTCATATTGTCAGTATCAGTTACAGTTAATGCATAACACGCCCCATTTTTGTCACTAACCAAATTTTATAATTACAATTTCTGCAGCCGATCGATCGCGTTTGACATTTTTGAACAAGTTGCTTTCAATATGTTGACTCGCTAAAATCCCATCTCACTGCTCCAAATCAAAACCCCAGATAATTGACTTTTCTATTTTTCTGTTCTGTGACACACAAGCTTCATCCACATCATCCTCACCACACACCGACCGCGACAAGATAACGTTAATACATTCTAACCGGGATACGAACCCCGAACTTCAGATCATATCAATACCAATTTTTTGATATGATTCCCACCCTGACGAGATTCGATAATTACGACCAAATTTCAGAATTCTGAAATGTGATTTGCGATCCGGACGGTGTAACAAATAGCCTTGCGTGAGTGAGCCCACCTATCCTCCGCAGGGGTATGGACGGAAATGACATTTAAGTTCTAAGGAGTGTTGCAAGTTGGATCATCTGTTCGCCCAGGGCGCATATTTCTTTGAAGACGGTCCCAACGCCAATGAGCAATATCGAACCAAACACATTTGCACAGGGGAAAAAAGTGTCCATGTGATAGGAAAGTGCGACAGCCCTCGCTGTATGACACCAGACCGCTCGCACGCTCGTCTTTCTGTTGTACGCGTTGACCTCAATTCTGCAGGCCGAGCCCGATCCCGAATCACTTTCAGCCAGCGTTTCCAATTCTTTTTTGATGTCCAACTACCATATTAATGGCTCGGCTACTGTCAAACACGAAAGATAAAAGATCCCAGTAGAACGACGCGGCCAAAGACGAACTACTTGCACGGTCGAAATTATTTCCTGATTCATTTCAAGGTGCTCAACTATTTCAAAAATACACGAATACGTGATTTTTAATTAAAAGAAATTGCTATTATTTAGCCAATGACTCTCTAATTATGAATCTGTTGTGCAATAATAAATTTAGAGGCTCTGAAGTCAATGTGAGTGAGGGGGGTATGTAATAATTGTTCAGGATGACATTTTAAATTATAAAGATTAATTTGAATAATATAAATATGCGCGTAAATTCTTTATATTTCCATCGATCCAAGTACCTTTATAGCATGAAATGCAAAATGAACGAATTTTACCTGCCATATTAGATGTAGCATTAATTTAAGAACCATTTATTTGCTTTATTTATTAATGTACTTCGATAGGCTACAGGTAAATGATGCATTCACAGGGGATATTCAACCATGTTTTGAATAAAAACGTCGATCAATCACTTTGAAGTAAAAAAATATTTTTTTTAGTATTGACGTTCTAGTTGCTTCTTCCAGTTGTAGTCGTAGTGTGTCAAATCTAGTGTCAATTCATAACGCACATCATATCCCACTGCTCCGTATTTTGGGTTCGTGTTGCTTCACAATTTATATTGCCAATGAACGATGTGAGATTTGACACCGAATTTTACTTTGAATTGGACGCTTGATGCAAATAGTGACATCGAATGCGTTTTCTTAGCTTCTACTGTAGTTTATATTGAACATGTACAGCATCAGGCAAAAACCGTATCGTTCCTTTTTTCATATGATACCTTTTTTTCGTTGATTCTAGGATGGAGAGAACTATTTCGGATTCTTGGCCTTTATACCTTTTGATTTTTATAGTATAGCAAACGACGAATGCTAAGTTAGCCACGACCTTCATATTGCTTCCTGAGACCCAGCTATCTTCCTTTCATAAATAGATTTATTCAATTTTAGGACATATCTGAATTTACTAAGATTCTTTTAAATGCGCAATACAAAATAGTTTTTTAAAAATAATTCTACCACAATAATTAAAAATAAAACATGAAAAGTATATATAATATAATTGTATAAATCATTTTTTTCAATATTAAAAACAATGAACAAGCATTTATAAAAAGTTATGATACAATGAAAATAATCGTTGTTTTTGTATGTCACAAACAACGTTTTCAAATAAGTAAAAAAAAATTGTTATAAATGATTCGATCAATCGTATTTAATGGAAACAACAAAATAATATAAAAATCATTTTCATACATAAATTAATATGAATGGAATTAATTGTTTTGAAAATGTTTTTGTCTTAGTTCCGCAAGAGGGGGGGGGGTCTCACTAGGATAAATGTCTTGCTCTTATAGCGTTCACGGTCGCATCTTTGGCTCTCAAAGCAAAGGCAGACAGACCCTACAGAAAACGTTTTGGCACAAAAGTTGTGGTTTTAAAGTCATTGTTATTCGATAGACGTAGTGTAAGGGATCGTGACATTTGTTAGCGTGTTAGATCTTTTAGAGGCTTTGTTACCTTCGAGTGGCATCGATGGGTTGGGAGAGAGTGCAATTGCGTGCCGGGTTAAAGGGATGATTTATGCGTCAGCCACTTTCAGCCAGCGACGATGAAGTGCCGGGGAAAAAAATGTAATTTTTAGTTTCCTTCCTCAAAGGGGATTTATTTAGGGCCCAACACTAAATAATGATTACGTTATATACCTGTGCACTAAATATTTTTTTTAGAACTTTTCATTATTAATTATTAAACGCCCGGAAATGTGCTTCATCGTATTTTGCGATGGCTACTGACACACGTCAAGGTAAAGCTTAATCCGAACACCAATTTCTTGGTGTAGTCATTTTTAAGTATGTGACTTTGATAAGGTATTCGACGGAAAAAACGATTTAATTTCGATTTATCTATTGAAGTTGTTACAATTTATGTGGCAGCGCCTTAAATATTTTGTAAAATGGGACTGTGCAGGATAATCAGAGCTGTCTGACGTTTCAAATATTAATTTTTATTATTCTGATCGTAAAGACACTTGCGGTCTCAACATAAGTTATAAAATTAGTTCAAACAGAATGAACAGGTTGGGATTTTATGTTTCGTTTCTTGTTTCAATTAGTTTGCTAAGATTTATATAAGTGTACTGAAGATCATGCCCGCATATTTAATGCATCATTTTGCTGCAAGACCAATATGTCATTATGATACTATCAATTGGAATATCTCATCCCAACTTGATACAATGTAAGCTAGACGTGTGGCGACGTAATTTGTCAGTATAGCTACCTCTGAATGAATTATGAATTTTCTCACTTCATTGAAAGTCAACGGCAAACTGTAATCGAGACGTGGGAGCCAATGTCGTAACGGATTCACCGGTTGTCACACGGTTTTGTCACACTGCGGCGGGGGCTGTATGTCCCTGCGTATTTGCATGCGTTGCTCGCCGAATTGTGCATGATTGGCCTGTCGCAATTAGTTATTTGAACTTGACATGGTAATTTCATCACGCGAAACGAGGCGTTTCGGAACGCCAAGTGTGACTCGGGGCCTGGTGCCGTTCTACGAGCCAAAGGGGGATAATGAGTGCTCCAGTTTCTGGGGGAAAGTGAAACCCTTGGTTTTCGATGCCATTCATGTGTCCTGATTTACCCTCTGTTCGAGTTCAAATAAACCTCTCTTGACTTTGAAACTATGTCGGACTTAGTGGCCTATGGCGGGGGTCAAAAGACAAGTTGAGGACAGAAATGGATTTATTTTAAAAGGCTCTGGATTTGAGGCTCTGTCAGGCCATTCCACTGTTTACACACTCTAGGGAAATAGGAGTTAAAATATGATGCAGATGTACATTGAAGCTCGTTCACCATTCTGTTAGGAGCTGAACACATATTTCCCCCGATATCAACATTACAATCCCCCTTTAAAATTTTGACCAGCAACTTTAAACTGATCTCCCTCCTACGATCTTCCAGTGTCTCCCATTATTTAACTCCTTCATTTTTTTAACTCCATCGGGTTTCGCTTACTCGTAGGAATTTTTGAATTGTCAAGCATGTATCTTTTTGATTGTGAAAGAACTGTTACAATACATACTACCCGACCAACCTGATATCTGGGATGTCATTTCCAAAAACCAAAGTGCATTCACGTTTGAAAATTATCAAAGTGATGCAACAATTCACAAGACCATCAATCACGATTGTCGATGCCTATGGATCTTTAAATTGAAAGAAAAATATTCATAAGGGACACATAAATCAACCTTCTCACTAAATTTGCAAGTACATTTTGGGCAGGAAAATGTAAGGGGAAATGTAAATAATCAAGCGTTTAATTTACTGTTAAAAACCAGCGTAACGTAAACATCGCCTAAATTGCCCTTAATTGCGAATTTATTTCACGCCATGAAGCTTGGTGTTTATTTATCTTGACGTTGACCATTCACGCTAGTCATGCTGACCTTTTGGCGCGTAGGCAAAATAATCGGGTGCAGGTGTCCGCTCATGTATGGTGTTTTACGGCAAAGGATCCAAGCTAGCGACAACTTCATCATGATCGGCAATTTAAAAAAAAGGGAAAGTCTAATTAGTTTCACGCTTTGTCGGTGTTGCAAGTTACCAAACTGTGTTGCAGACAGTTTCACCAGAAAGGTGTCAAATTTTTACCTAATCTGGTTGACTTGTGACGGGGGAAAATGGAGGGTTTAGAAGGATTTCT
This sequence comes from Mycogona germanica, assembly GCA_034698785.1. NCBI lineage: Eukaryota > Metazoa > Arthropoda > Diplopoda > Chordeumatida > Chordeumatidae > Mycogona > Mycogona germanica. The sequence goes on from JAQGBY010002449.1 coordinate 18,923, forward strand.
GCACCCCCCACCACAAGTAGAGAGCTGGCGATACGGTCGACCCAATTTTAGTGTAGCTGACCTGGTGGTTTTGTTTTAGACGAAAGAAAGGTAATTATTACGCTTAAAAGACTGCTGTCTCATTGAATGATCGCATCCGACAACAATGTGACGCAACATGGCTCCAACGTCATCCAACAGTTAAATACAGAACGTTGGAATGTTGTTGCAAAGACTAAATACCTTTGTGCGGGAACGCAGAATAATCTGTATTAAGGTTCATAATCTTCCGGATGATTAATTTTGCTGACTAACTGGTTAAGTGATCGTTACTACTATTTAAAAAAAATTAGCATGGTGTTTAATTAAATATTCAATGCATGTTGGGTCGTCGTGCTCGGGATGGCGCCGAACGAGAAGACAAACAGCGTGGCGAACTGTAACTCAACGATTCATCGATTAAATGAATCTCTGCAGCTATGAATATAATATCAAGCGATTTAATACATTTACATACAATAAACGATTTTTTTGTTTCATTTGCCAGATATCACATTCTCTCTCTCTCGCGAAGCAAAACCTTTTATCTTTGTCCCAGATACCAAAAACATCTTCAAAGAAATAAAATTAGCATTGCAAACGTTTTCTTATTGTGTAACAATTTCGAGAGAATACAATTTTAGTTCTTTCATTTCGTTAAAACACAAGCGTCGACAGTATTCGATCATTAGCTAGATTGCGGTCGGTTTGCCTGAAAATTCAATTAAACGGCTTCCCTAACTGCAGAACAAATGCCGCAGTCTTTTGCCTGAACATGTGTGTGTGTGTGTTTGAAGGGGGGACGCGTTCACAATGCTTCCATTATACGTTATTCGAACCGCACAACCTTATAGGGGCACCCACCGTGATCCTACTTAAGCAAATGTTGCAGCAAATTAATTCATCGCTTTGTTTCGTACAATTGAAGCAATGCAAACATGGTGAATGAATTCGGCGGTTCGTGTGCAAATTTCGCTTCTAATTAGCCATTTCCTAATTCGCCGATCCATCTTAATTTTATTTTAAAGGGGGTTGCTTGCGCATTTTGCCTTCCAGCGACGCTCTCGCCTTCTTTTTAAAACGAGCGTAGCCATGACCGGAATTCCTCGGGGATTCAGACATTAAAATAAACGGATTAAAGGCTGATTTCGAATAAATGCAAACGATTGCGTTAGGCTTACAGACATGCGACAAACGCACTTTGCGAACCTAAAGTTTGTGGCAAGTGAAGTATAAGAGTTCATTGAAGGTGAAATTGTATACGTTCCAAATTATATTCAACTTGTAATCTGACTCACGTTGATAGATACGACGATTTCCCTTGATCATGAATATTGGGAATGGGACATTCCATAACAAATATATAAAACAGTCACCTGTCACACAAATAAATATTTCTCTTTATTGATACAAAGTAAATTATAAAAATTCACTTTGTTTTCGGATGAATAAGAATTTATAGTGATATTGATAAAAATTGCACAACATTGTAAAATGTTGTTCATTTGAAAGCTACAACAAGTACAGAGTATCGCAGATCTAGTAACTTTTTTCAAAATTACGTCTTGGTTATTAGAAACATGTCATGTTAAATTTGAGATCTTAGAAATATCGTATAACTTTGATTTAGGATTATTATTCTTTTATATATAGGATCCTTTAGTATTATAAATTACGACGCATTTTTTTTATTTAGTTTCCCAATCAATTGTAGTCAACCGCACTACAGGCATTACGTCCCCTCATGACATTTTGGATATTTAAAATTAAAAAAACTGTAGTCAATAAAGCCTTACAGACGGAGTTACGCTGTATCACCTTTTGTTTTTATGTTTCAATGGGAGTTATCTTATCATTTGTCTGATAAATCGCTGTTCCATTTCCTATTGAAACATATGTGCGAAATTTTCTTAATACTCAACACCTACTAAAACCCCGGCGTCAAAGTGATACTATCACACTTTCGCGAATGAAAGAAACGAGTTCAGGCATGCAAAAAAGCGACGTGGTGCACACAGTTCAGCCTACAATATGCGCCAGACTTGTGATAACCTAGGCTCAGCTTCGTAGCCGTTTCCAAGTCACAACGAAGATATATATATTAAATATGAAGCGTCCGCTATTCAGGAAACAGAACCACTCTCGCGCGCTTAACAATATCTCGTGTCAAAAGCAAGACCGTGTGCCACGATTGTCCACGGAGGACACACACTGCCAGCGACTTCCAAATATGTGTCGAGTCAACTTTTGCCGAAACAAAAAAGTTATCTCGCTGTCCACTTTGACATTCTCTTTCTATAAGGTGCGGATGGCGTAGAAACCATGTGGAGATCTGGAGGGCCGGGGGGACTGTGTAGAACAATGCCAGTGCCGTTAGTCATAAACGCAAAACTGTAGGCTGGAACAATTGGAGCGTGAGGCAGGTTGCACGTTATTTCTTAAATGCTAAGATTGTACATGTAGGGGATTAAAGATTATGTCTGCTCATGACATTTAAATTTCAATTGCCCTTTGATCATTTCAATCATTCTGCACCCATTTTCGTCTCATTTTTAGAATTATTCGAAGGGGATATTTTCATCACTTTCATAAGCGAATAAATGAGATTGGAAAGAAAATCGAAACCGATCCAACCTTCCACATTGTCCTACATTGGTAACATGAATGAATTCGCATCATAACCAGATACTCACAAAATATATTTTACTAAATTACTGTAACAGTTAAATATTTTGTGATTTCTTTAGCGAATGGTTAAATGATTTCAAAATTATCAATCTAACTCAATAATATGTTGATTGATAATATCTTTGCGGACTATAGATTTATGGGGACCAAGCTTGCCAGTTCGCTCGGTTGTACAGAGTGCATATGCGTAACAGTATATCTCCAGGGCTGAGAAAATACCGCAGGGCTTCGATATTCGAAGTGGGGAGAGTTATTTCTTGGAAAACGAGTGGTTTCAGAGGCTATAGCTGCTTGAAACTGAAACCGCATGTGGCGACTCAGGCGCCCCGGCGAAGGCAAACAAAAGCTTTGGATATCTGTTTGAGTTTCTCTTGGACGATGGACTGAGACAAGAACCGTATCGTAGAGTTAAGTTAATTTTAATCTAATGTTTTGACGTACTTTGAAGTTTGAAGAATATTCTTATGCACGTCCTTAGTCAACGCTTTAAAATAACCAAATTTAATAGATATTCTGTAAATAACTTGTCATCTTTTGGGAACTTTATAAACTTGCAGATGTAAAACAGTATATATAGTGACCTTACGCATAATGCTATTAAATATTAAAGGCATTTGTTTATTAATATTTGGCAGGCGTTTCTATGTTAACATATTTGAAATATGTTTTTAGAATTATATACATATACGATTTTGCTTATTTTAATTGCAAATAATTTCGAACGGATTTAATCATGCATGATGCAGAAAGAGGTGCTATTCAATAATTGTGCGTCAGTCGACAATGTCTATGTACGTGTAAACGAGGAGTTCAAATGAAAATTTCTGTATGACCATAACCTTTACTCTCAGTTCGCATACCAAGTAATTTGCGATTTTGTCAGCGTATTTCTTGATCACGATCGGAGCAGAGGCTATCGTACAGCCGACAGCGAATATTCTTTTCGTTTCTATTAATACGTCGGCACGGGTTTTCGAAAAGATTTAATTTTCCTGAAATTAAATATTTGCAGTATTGGAAATAACATATGTTCGGTTTTCCACGTGTCCATGAAGTTGCCCCACCACCCATCACATTGGGTAATGAAATATTCAAACAGGCGACCGACTTTCGCAGGTTATTTGTGGCGCTGCATTTCATATTGTTCGAGATGTGGAGATCATTTTTTGTATACAGACAGATATTAAATATAATAAAAATTATCAATACACATTTTTAAGCTACATTTTTACGAAATATCCAATTTTAATGGACTTTGATTGTAATGATGTTTAACATAAATATTTATTTAGAATTGAATGACTCGCTGGACGCGAACTCAGGGTGAACGGCTACAAGATTGCTTAAAACAAAGTTAAACAATCTACTTGAAGACAAATAAAGATAATTGAAATTTGCGAAAACACAACAGACAAACG
>JAQGBY010002450.1:0-23042 GCA_034698785.1 Mycogona germanica
CACCCTGAGTTCGCGTCCAGCGAGTCATTCAATTCTAAATATTATATCCACGCGGCTTCAAAAATTAGGCTTTATAATTAAATATTGATTGCAATTATTTAGAATATGAGGATTACAGTTGTCCCTGTTTTGTACAGTCCCTGGTTCAATTCCCGGTACGGTCTCTCGTTTATTCGATACCGATGACAACACAATGTATCTATATCCTCAGAGCATGTTACGTAAGCCAGGAATTGGAACAATCACTGCTTCCGGGTGTTCAGGAAATCGGACAATTTACGGTACGACGCCCCATATATCTCAACAGAATTTGCGAACCTCTAATTACATTTGATGTAAAAGCCGTAAGCATGTATGCATGGGCAAGCACTTGAAATGGATATGACAATGAATCACCCTTAGATCAAATTCGTAATTAATTGATTTTCAGCATTTCCCTGATGGTATTCCGACATTGTTGTCAGATCCCTAAACCACTCACTCCACCAGGCACAAAATTGGTGTCGTGTTACCAGTTTCCCTTGCATTCTAAACACACTCCACTTAAAGTTGATTGGGATTAGGTCCATGGTTGGGCTATATTCCTTACAGCCGAGTGAGAAATAATTTTATTATTTATGGGAATGATAACATTATCACAAGTGTGATTTCAAATGTGTTTCGAGATTTCCCCCTTTATAACTTTCTTTCTTAGGGAGTGTCTCGTTGAGAAGAAAGCTGTTATTACTCACAATCTTAGTTTATATTAAATTAAAATATTTGAATACATTTATGTTAACACTCTTTTCTAAAGAAAATTGAATATTTTACACGAACAAGTAAACGCATCATTGCCAAATAGCCGTTACATTATGGAATGAGCTGCCCCCGATCTATGGCAAATACAACGTACACGCATGCAATGAGTGATTGCGTGCAGCTGGGATTATAATTCAACCGAGTAGTACGAGCAAGTCCTTTTAGCAATGGCCCGTGTCTTCACTCTGGGACCTGGTATAATGCCCTCAGAATTAATTAAATTTTCCTACAAGATCACAATTGTCTTTTCACATGATCGAAGAGTTTTGAAAGTCCACCGCAAACCTACGACAGTTATTATTAAAACGTCCTAGCTTTTTCTGACTAGAATATCATTAAATGGTTGTAATTATAATATATATATTTTTTGAAATTATATTTATTGTTTCAATTAGACTGATTGAGAACTTTCAGCAACTCCGCAACAGCGACTTAGAAGCGCCACCAGCGGAAGAAATCGGAACCGCTAGTACCCCAATATATAATAAAATTCATCCGATTTATATACAGTGTGTATATCCTGATTTGGCCAGGACCATATACATGCATGTCCATATGGATTTTAGTGGTGCACTACTCTGTCATTCGATATAGATTTTATGCATCCTGTTGGTGCTGTGCATTGAAAACACGTCGAGCTGTCGTGCGTTGACCACCAGAAAGCAGCTTCCGTTTCGGTTAGTTATTTTTTATTTGGGCTTTCGGAAATTGGGTTTTCACTTTTATTGCTGCGTCTATAGTGGAACAACTAAAGATATATAGAGCGTGTACATGTATAAGGTACCAAATAAACAAATCTCGTAAATAAATAAATGTTGGCTGAAATGGCGATGATTTTTTTTCAGCGGTTGAAAATATGAGTTCGTTTTCATTGACGCGAAAATCCAATTTCTTATTTTCGGTATATCGAAATAAAAATAACTGTAACCCAGAATATGCTAAGAGGCTGCTGGTCATGACCATAATCATCTGGCCCTGGTTCGAATCCAATAAGAGACACTCTTTTATTGGATCCAAGAGCACTGTTAAAATGTGTCGCCCTTATAGTCTAGGCACATGTTTCAGTATATTCAACTTGGTAAAAAGTGATTTTAAATCTAACATGTGAAATATATTTTTCCACAAAATCAATGCATTTCGAGATTCTAGGGTGAACATTTATTTGAATTCATTTTGAGAATATAAATGTTTCGACAACTGTGTGAAATGTTAAAGGACCATGTCCAAAAGTTCTGCTTATGAGTGGATTGAAAAGTTTAGAAATGGACTAGCAACTGCGAAAGATGTTCAGAAAAGTGGACGTCAAGTTGATTTGGAAGCTCGTGTCGTTCAGAAACATCGGCGTATGACAGTTTAAGAATTCACAGTCAGAGTTGATGCAAGTAGAGGAATGATTCCCCTCGCATAGCGCCTAAGCATTAAGAGGGGGTACAGAAACGCCTGTAGTGCAGAGACTACAGTGATGGGAAATAAAAATGAAAATAAAAATTCAAAAAGCTGAGGACGACCAACACTACTCTGTATGTCATTAAAAAATAATAATACAATTATCTGAAAACTTATAGTTAACACCATGCGTGGTGTATTGTTGCTTGGCGAAGGGACACTGGCGCTTCCACTAAATATCCACCTACCATTTCCAAAAAATACTGAGTCGAAAAATACTGTGAACTACATTATTGTTCTGGCTCGCCGTTTCGGTGTAATCATTAGTGTCATTGACTGATTGCCGCAGAAAAGTAAATGACAGCACATGCTCAACTCAGTTTCATTCATCATCGTTGCCTTCGTTACAGTGACAACGATTGAATTCACGTTTACCACAATATCAACCAGGAATAACTAATAAGATGTAAGGGGAAAATTGCTTGGACTGCAATTAAAAATCGGCAACAAGATCGTCAATAAACCTAAGTTTACGACAGATCTTCACGAATACATGAAGCCTTGTCGTAAACTTAGGTTTATTGACGATCTTGTTGCCGATTTTTAATTGCAGACCAAACAATTTTCCCCTAACATCTTATTATTCCTTATATCGGTATCAATATATACTATTTTTGAATAAGGAATAACTAAGTTACGTTGACCGTTGAATTCTCTGATTTCTTGATAAACTAATGTATTATCAAGTAACTTGCGTATCTTCACCAACATTGTGACCGTTCCATATGCCTGCACACCGGCGATTAAGAATAGGCAAACCCTACACCTAATGTGTTAGCAACGTCCGTGCAGAACTAAATACTCCTTTTCAGTCTAATTGAAATCTTACCCGGTAAGCCGTTGTTGACTTTACCTGTCGTTAATATGCATCGCGTAGACCTACGGGTCAATATATGAACACAACCCTAAGATTATGTGTGCTACGATTGTCTACTATTGGATATTTTGTAGGGTCCATATACTGCTTTGGGTGACCGTGTGAAGGTGAAGCGTGGTTACAATTAATTAAGACTTTGCCATAACCGGGATGGGATCGATAATTAAATTTTATCACGGTAAGTCAAGATTTGCTTTTTGCGATGCGTCTCCATTGTCGTACTGGCGCTATACAAATTTCTCAATGCTCCTATGAAAAATAGAACATGCCATTTTTTCTAGCCGAACATCCGCGGATGATATGCAGTTTTCGTGGATGTGCCTCAGTTAAGCACACGATATGCAACACTGTATACATCTACATAAGCTTCAGAGCTCAGAATCAAGTCTAAGAACGTAAATTCGGATTGGAGTCAGGTTGTTGTAAAGGTAATTGATGTTGAAAAGTATTATATAATGCTGGTGCGGAGGATACGCGAAAAAGACGGTATATTCTCTATGCCTAGGTTACCAACCATGCTCGCTATTCTTTTGTTGAAGGATAAATAATTATGTAATCCTGATCATTCAAAGGATTTTCAATATCCTCCCCCAGTTCGTCTACTTTCTATTTTTTTTGTGTATTTTTTCCACTTTTAGAAAGGGCCTTTCGTTTTTCTTAGACAATCAGGTTTTGATGGTGATTATTAGGGGACCACACACTACAGTGTATATTGCTACAAAGATAAACATAGAACATTTTTTAACTTGTTTTATTCAAAAGTTACTGTTGGTAAGAATGACTGTTTGAATGATTTTTCTGACCAATATATCATGAAATGTCATGGAATGAAATCTCGTGTGAAGAAAGTGTTCAAAAGAAAATGTGTTCAGCACTATTTTATGTTTATTTTCTCACTATACAGCACAGCTTTTAGGCAAAGCGTGTTCGAACATGAAAATTTCAATTTCACAAATGGTATTTATATTTACTTTTAGATTTTGCGCTCGGTGTAGTGATTTTATTCAGTATGCACCATTTGCATTGAAAAGTTTGATGTCCTATCACGCAAAAATACAAAGTCACCAATTTGAATGCGTTTCTTGTAAGACAGAAGAATTTCCTCAAATCTAAATCGGAATACTCCGTAATCTTGTGACCAGTAGAATTTTCTTTAACCGAAAATTTTACTGCCAAAATACTCGTAAGTAATTATTTTTTCTTAGCAACGTTGTTTTTTTAAAAGCATGCAGGCCTCTTTTATTTGGATATTACATTTAATGGAATTTGTTTATTTATATGAATTACTAACCTTTAAAGGAAATGCTTCGTGTATGAAAATATCCGCAATATTTATGATTTAAGCCACGTATATTGTGTAAAAACATAGCCGTCGCTTCACTTAATCAGTTTTGCAACGAAATTAGCACCATTAACATAAAAAAATTCCTAACTGGCTAATCTTAGTTTATTTTTCACTTGCTATTCCTCTTGGCGCATACCGGCAATTCAAATTCCCAATCTCAATAAAAAAAATTCGAGCACTTATTCCCTACGTCTGCAAGAAACAGAAGCGTCAAAGTTTAGTAACATTTAGTTCTGTGTCAGTGACTCAAAGCCTCAATGACGAGATCGAACAACCAACAGCTTGGTCTAAATTGAACCCAATGGTTGCTGCACAATTCGGAGTCATCGCGAAATGCTTCCGGCAAGGATTAAAAGTGCTTCCACTAGATTATGTTTGATAATGCGTTGAGTGCTTAGGTGCATCTTTTCTCTAAGGCTATCTTAGCTATAAGGCGGGTCATCTGCGGTAATGCCTTATCCTAGAAGTGATGGTTTCAGATTTCAACATTTGGTAAACACGGGTTCCTAAATCTTTTCGACAAAACATTATTTCAACACTATATAATTCCCTATTGTTAACTGAAAGTTATCAATTTTTCATTTAGACAGCAAAGAAAACCTCTGGCCAAAATCAAACGATCTTGATAAAGGATTTTTTAATTTGCCCTATCGGTATTTCAGAAAATTTTCAAGTGGTCATAAGTTTCTAGAAAACAATATTACTGATGTCATAATATTTAAAAATTATTGATGAAAGAATTTCTAAAAATGCAGCAACATTTTGAATTCATGAAAATGAATTCAGAACGAAATTTTCAGTACGTACGAAAAATATTATCAATTAAAATAGTCTTAAGAAATTAATTGGTGGGAGATCAGTATCTTATCTAACAGACATGATTTTCAAAGTGCAATATTTAATGATCTTTATAAACACACAATGCAGACCACTTCATTTTCTATTATTGATTCAAAAAAAAAACAAAGTGCATTTCTTTTCTGATAAAACTAAAATATTAACTCAATGATATAAATAGTTTAAATCATTTTTATAGCACTAGCAAATTTGGGAACCGCAACATTCAACGGTTAAATATATTTGATTTTAAAACACTTTCTTCAAGCTCATGATAAAATAACCAAGAGAATATTCCAACAGCAAAATGAAAAGTCTTCACTAGTTTAAAACAACCAATTTTGGTTAGACATTGGCATTCATAATTGCAAAATACCTGTATGAAAACAAATTTTGTTACAAATGTGATTTTTGTATTACATCAATAATTTAAAGAATATAAGCAAGCAAGAAGGCAAGCTGTACACAACATTGACAAAACACCAAAATAACGCTCATAATTGATCATTTTAATATCAAGGGTGATTTCAATTCAATCGAGCAATCGTCGTTTTAAGAATATACATGCAAGGTGGAAAGTTGCCACATACAAAAATATCGGTCGGAGAAACATCGTAACATCATCTAACTAAAACTAATTAATTTAAAATAGGTCAACTTACTTGTTCAGCGGTCGTGATATTTCGGCCGAACTTCCGTGACAAATCGCGGTCAGCGTGACTAAAACTGTGGCGACAAAAACCATCAAATTGAATCTGTTGTTTGGCATTCTGGTCTGTCTTGTCGAAATGAAAAGTTTCTTTATGAATTGATCGGCTTCAAAAGTCTTGCTGCTCCAAACCGGATGCACTTTTGCGTGTGATATTGTTATTGAGCACTAGAAACCGTTCGAAACAAATGCCAAAACCGATGTCTTCGACCAGTCTTTAGCCAGCGCTTGTTCCAGTGGCGTGTGGATAGTGGATCTGAATGGTGGCCTCTAAGTGAACGATGGTTTATGTGCGCGGTTTTGCTCTTTCTTCCAAAGATGATCTGTTCTCGGTGAGCGTTTTGCTCTCTCTGTGCTTCTGCCGTCGGAATCGGTCGTGCTTGGGACCAAGTACAATTTTGCAGCCTCTTGTAGCTGAATGCGAGCACAGGTGCTGTGTGCAACTTGTGGCCTTACCCCTCCCTCCAAGTACCGTGTTGCTTACGTACTTTTTGCGTCTCGTGACGTGTTGCCCTTTCTCGATGCTGATTGGCCGCTGTAATGAGAAAAAGGTTAGAACAGAGAGATGAGAGAGGGGGAAAAAAAGAGTTGGTCTCTGGAATTTCTCACTTAAGTTGAGGTCCGCCAGCCATCAGTGTCATCGTGGTAGGCCGGATTGTTATGCCTGTACAGAGTGTATGCGTCACTTGAAATTTGTCATCAATTGCGCAGGAAAAACTGACAAAACAGATTAGGACAATAATTAAACAATGACACCGCGTGAATGTGTACACTGTATTACAGAGTTGAGCAAAGTTGAGTAAGAGTTGAGCAAACACGCTGCACAGTATTGTAGTGGTAATCGTAATGGTTATATCTTGAAATGAAATATAATAGAATTGTGCCCAAATTGTGCTTTAATTTCCCATGAATTTTATGCAATTCTTTACTTTATGATAATTTAATATTAGTAGAGAGATCTATAAATTAAATTTGAAAATTTTCAAAAAATTAGTTTTCCCCGCAGGTCATGGCATTTAGAAAAATAAAAATAATCAAATCGATTGAATGATGGCACTAAATTGTTAATTGGTACTATTACATATTGCGGTTTATTTGAAAAAATAAATATTTTACTCAAAAAATATTATTCTAATAAATTGTGGGATAATTTTCGATATTTTTAACAAAAATCATTGGAATTTTCAAATTGAATAGGGGAATTTGGTTCATTTTTATTTATTTAGAATCTGACATTTAATGTTTCTCTAGTATTAAGTGCATAAAATAAGTCAAAATACTTGTAGATTATTTTAAAAGATCCATATATTTGATGTCACATATCCGAATATAAAGAATTAAAAAAAAATATTACCCCGTTTAAGCAAGAATCTAAAGTGGTTATATTACTCCGTGTAACGTACGAGTTAGGATGCAATGCTACTTTTGTGGTTTTCCTAAAATACTACATTAAGAATGAATTCACCAAAACATTTAATTTTTTAAATAAAGATATTGTGATTAAACTAATGTTATATTCAGTTTCGCACTTATATACTGCATAAATAGTTCAGTGAAATTTGTGTGGTTAAATAAAATAGTGCAGAAGCATTTATGTGGTTATTGAAAAAGAAATAGAGACTGAGATGAGAGTAGTGGAAAGAACTCATTATTCTTGGATGGCAATTGATTTTCAATAGGAGGATAACATAAGTTTTTAGATGTGGCTTCCAAGGATAGGTGATTGTAGCACCGCTTTGTAGCTTCAATTCTGGATAAGCCTATTGTATCCAGAAATAATAGTTTAAAATATTAGTCGATTTAAGACAAACCCAATCGATTTGTCTCGTATGTTATACAGAGTAGTTCCCTTTTAATCGTTGGACATGTGGTGTGCTCATAGTAAAGATGTAAATCAAAATGAAATATTAAAAAACCAAAAATTAATTAAAATGAAGTTAATTTTTGTCATCCCAACTTCAGCAAAGATTTAAAAAATCCATTTAGTGTTAATGAGGTTTTTTAATAATTGATAATACCTGTACATCAAATATTTAAAAGTGTAAATTCCCAATGCACAAATCATTTTTAACTTAAAGTTTATTAAAAAAACAATGTATACTATTTTAAAAATGTAAATTACGGAAAGGGTTACAGTCTAAATTTTCTATCCTAAAAATCCTATTTCCAACGTCGTCTTTGTTTCGAGTTCCATAAAATGCGGGCATCCTACAGAAGCTACGCAAAAATGCACTAAACCACATACCGGTTTCATCTTGAGACATCGCCCATCATTTCGTATACATTGCAAATGATACGATGCTGTGTTCGGAATTTCGTATGATCTGTCGCTTGTTCACAAAATTGACACCCATACATCATCCATGTGATCGATTTTCTTTATTCAATCGTGCTTGTATGGCTCATTTATTTTTGCCTTAGTTGAGATTTAGTTCTTGCATTCACATTGTGAGGAATAAGTTTGGCAGCAGAAAACGGCGTCAAAATTATATTTATCTAAAAATATACGCTGTGAGTCATAAAAACGAGCACCCATATAACAAATATCACAACTTTGGTGAAAAATGCTTCGATTTATGCTATTGATGCTATCGATCGACGGAACCAGTTTGGTCGATATTTTTTTAAGTTTCAAAAGTCCAGTGTTGTTTTTTCTTTGAAAATCTTTTTGCGCCGTATTTTTGTTTTTACGTAATTTTGTTATCGCAATTGAATTGATTACAAGAATATTTCTAAAAAAGTTAGGACTAGCTGCCTTATTTTCGTATATTGTTCCGTTCTCACATATTAGCCAATATTCATTCCCTAATTATTCATGCACGTCAATTGTGTATTTTATGATAATTTTGGTTATTATGATTCGTCAAGAGAAGAATTCACCTTACAAAAATGAATATAAAGTACTTCAAAGAGGTTCAATGTTGTTTTAACGCTGCAAATTGTTTCAGAATAATGGGCCAATGGAATGAATTCGAGAGGTAATATATTTCGTTTACGTTCCAAATGAAATTGGTTAATTGTAACTGAGTCGACAGTACAGTTTGAAGTACTGTACACGATTTGACCCAAAAATAGACCTTACGACACTGCACTGATGCTTGAAAAGAAAACCTAAATCAACTGTTGGTTTTTTGAAAGAAACGTAATTTCGCCATACACGACGTCTGAAACGTTGAACGTAGGCCGTTGTAAGTCTTCTTTTCGTCGACTGAAGAGATTCAGTGTAATACTAGCACTAGTGAGTGGTGTTCCTGTCACAGAAAGAACCGGTGTTGCGTAAGCTAATGCGAGGGTCTTCGTCCAATCATAAATTTCGTCACGCCGACAACCTGTTGGCCTACTTATTCGTATCCGCTTTCATCCACTTTGACAAATTGCCCTTTTCACTTTTACAGCCATGTTTATCCTTCTTTTTTTAACAAAAAATCTTATATCGGTGCTGTCTCGAATTCATCATGCATTGTGCATTATTATTAAAAATATCTTTGTATAAACTATTGACAGTAAAGAGCGATGCGCTTTCCAAACGGAACCGATAACTAGTAGTTAGATTCGATAAGGAATCAAAGTATCCGGTAAAATATGTTATGCCCAGTTAGTTTAGCGACTGACTGTGGTTTCGGCGGTCCCAGGTTCGATTCCCGGCGCGGGCTCTCGAAAAATGTCGATCCCAGGGTACTGGTCGTTCCCCCCTCGCACAGTGCCTAAGCACCATGAGGGGGACGTAACGCCTGTAGTGCGGTTGACTACAGTTGATTGGAAACAACAACAAAAAGGTGGAAATGTTGGAAATTCCGTTTCCATATATTTGTAAAAAATAAATGTCTTGCATTAGGCAATATTAAATATGAGATTTTCATTTATTAACTGCACCAAGAATCGAAATAGACACCCTTGATGATGTAGGCTCGCCTTATAACCTTTCCGTTATCTGGAATCAGACTCTGTACATCATACAGAGAATACATTCACATATAGTAACCCATTTCTTTTATTTTAAATAGCATTCGCGCGCGATTTTGACGCGAATTGCTGGCAAATTGACAAGATAGGTATTCGCGTTAGTCAGTGGAAAAAAATTCACGTCACCCCAACCTCTGTCACTTTATTTATATCACACCACCAGAAAGCAATATTACGAGGTTTCATGTAATGCAATAATGCGATGATGATGATGGTGTTGATAGAAGATATTCGCCCCTTTTGCGTGTCACTACGAAATTGCCAATACCTAGAACCAACCAATCGGCAACGTCAGACGTTCAATAAACATGCAGTACACGAAATCGAACTTCTTTATATGGTGGACAACTCCCACTACCTTATACTACACTTGAGGGTAGCAAATGTGTGCATTGATTATCTTTGCTAAGTTTTAGAAGTATCCTAATCAATTAAAAATATGTCTTTGTTTTGTTTGTATGTTCTGTACAATAATGTCCAAATAATACTGTAGACCTCGAAACTCAATAAAAACTGAACAGCGGATCACAATTAGTAATAATCGTGATTAATATTGATCAATTTGTAACAATTCTAAACACGATATATTTTGCACGCGTGTAAAGAGTAGTATAAATATATATTTGTTATGTTTATTGTCTTTAGTATATATGATATGAACGGGGTAATATGAATGACCTTATAAATTAGTATACTATGAATCAACGCAAAGTGTATTAGGCACAAAAATTATACCCCCTTAGTCATTCGCTGCTTTTGGTGAAATACCTACACAACGAGAATACATGTACAGGAATATTATATGACTATAAATAAATTATATTTCTTGTATTACTGAATACATTTTCTGTGGATTGTGATAAACTTTCACTTTAACTTTTAACATAACTTTTATGCGGAGACCATGTTGGGGGAAATGATTGGTTCTCTAACTGCCCTTGGTGGCGTTCAAGAATATATGTCCGTTTGTTGCAGGTTCTAGTATGTCGATAATCTTATAAAAAATAATGAGAATAGAACGCATTGAATCTATATAATAAATAGCAAGTTGTACCTGGGGGCAGCGCGGGGCAAAAAAAGACGAACAGAGACATTTCTGAACACCCCCCGTCACTAACAAATTATCGTGGTTTGCTTTCTTTGAAACAAATACCTTCGTATTTATTCGCTTCATAGATTCATAGATTTTGTGGTGGCCGTTTGTTTCATTATTTTCGGCACGAATTGTAATTTCGCAACCTTTGGAATTGGTCGTACATACCATTGCGTGCGGTCAATTCCGATGTGCTCTAGTTTTATTTTCAAAATTTAGTAATCATCCAAAAGACAGCTAGCTGATGATCACAAGTGGTGTTGCGTGAAACTGGTACAGTCTACCTTGGGTAATTATAAATTTTAATTTTCCACGGTTGATGTGGATGTGGTAAATTTGCTGAGATGTGAATCGTCATCGTCTTAGCTGTATCGTCAGTTCCCACGTTTTTCTAGTTTAGTTATTTATATTTTAAATAATAGTTTACTATTATTATATTAGAAGAGTTATCGCCAACTCTTGTTCGACTTTTTTCTTCCGGCCTGTTTTGAGAATTTTAGTTGCGTATTGACGCTCCGTGTATATCTTGGCATTGCTTCGTGTTGCTATCTTCGTTTTTTTAAACCAATGAACGCCCCCCGCGTTGCCAACAAATTCTAGTGATTTAGTAAAATGTTCGCGTATAATATAAGCATGGCTTAAAACATAAAGTTCTCGAATAAATGTTTCTCAAGCCGTTGAATACAGGACAAACGTTTCAAAATAAAAGTATATTGCTGCCTGAGCCCCAAGCATAGACAAATAATGATCTACATACGTAATTAAAGTGAAAAGAAAATTATTGATCACAAACGTATTGCGATTTAACGCGCAAGTGGACGCCATTTTGTATTCCCTCGCGGTTAGCGTTCGTCGGGTCACGTATCTGATGTACAATGTATGGAACACCGCAAGTGCATCAGACAAAGTACTTTTCCATTGTCAAATTGGCGAAGGCGTTTCTTTGAACTTCCGGTCAGTCGATCGAACCAGTTCGAACGTGCGTTGCGTACGTCAGTGTTCTTTCCTCGAGCATTGCCGCGTTTAGTTTGTGTGGGATTCTCAGTAGCAATTCTATTAAAAAAAAAAAAAAATTCTCCGCCAAGGTGTTGGCTGATCAATTGGTCCCACCTGACCTACACTTAAGTATGCCATTTTCACTGTAACGCTACCATAAACATAAAACGAAATTGGCACAAGAGAATTAGACCCCACTTCTTGCTTCGTGGTTTGATTTCATGGCTTCTTTTACTGAATTATTTGATTGGTGCGGATAAAATATCAATACATGAACATCAAAGTGAGACAAATAAAGACACCTTAATTTTGCCTCAGTTATTTAGCCATTTTTGGAGCATGTTTTTAGCGAAAGGGGTCCCAGGTATGGCGCTGCCTACCCTCCAATGAAATGTTCGCAGAGACTCCAATGCCCGGTCCTTAGGCGTCTGGATCTCTTAACAGCAATTTGAACATGAAAATAAGCTACAAATAGGATAAGGTACCCGGAGTACAGGAATCACATTATCGTCAATTTGGTTCTGAACGATCGCTGACTAACGATTATTAATGCCGTCAATCAATCCACAGTTTCATTTGTGATTGAATATATCGATGCAGTTTCAAAACGGGTGTTACTTTTAAGAACAATCAGGTTCATTTGTTGCCAGTTCCACAAATATTTAAAATAAATAAAATACTCGGATATATATTTCTCTTCACAAACTTTTAACATAAAATAACAAATAATAAGTTAGTTGCATTCGTTTAAACTGTTCCAAATTTTCTGCCATCAATCTACCATATTTGCAATAATTCGCAACCATCGAATGATGAAACATTTTCTAGTCTAATGGATCGTGCCTCCTTAAAAATAAGAGGTCTATATGACTTAGTGTATTCCAAATTATTATGAAAAATACACTTCTATATATATATAAAGAGCCCACATTTATCCCAAACGACTATTTTTTCACGAATGACAGACAGAATTATATAATATATTTTTATATTCTACGTCAGATATGTTTGTCGTAGACATTTTAACACATTTTATCCGAGTATTTGATAAATTTGATTGAAATATGGTTTTCACAAAATAAGAAAATGCTCAAAATAATCCAAATCAAAAATAGCCAACCACTAACCAGAGAACAGAGAGACCGACGTATTTTCTAATGTACGAGTATGTGATGTCGTCAGCCACACGAATTACTGCTTTTCGGCGTTCGTTATTTGATCCAGGTTTACTTTTTCTCAAGTCATCCAGGCCTATTTCGTGTAAACCTAGCTATTCCAATGGACTCTTTCCGTGAACGTGCAGATCAGTTTGGCGTGAGTTTGAAACGATGAACAAACATTCCCGTACTGGAAGTACCTCACATAAAATCCTTTTCTCGTCGTTACTTTAGGTACTGATATAGTTTGCTATGCGATGGGATCACTGAAATTGCAGTGCCATCTCTAAAAGACTCTACAACCAAACGCCGGAAAGTAGTGCTAAACAAACATCAAAACTCTTACATTTAAAAATTCGTTAGCTTTTCTTCAATATGCTCAATTTGGGCCAGTTCATTTCCGTTTTTGTGAACAACCGATGAGTTTTCAGACGTTTTAAAAGAAAGATCAATTTCGGTTTATGTCAAAATATAGTTTCTTTCATATGAGTATGCGCAAAAAAATGGGCAATGAATATTCAGTACCACAAATCATTAAGGATACCAAATAACAGAAATCGTTAAAACATTTGTCGAATGAAACGATTTTAATTAAGAATAAATTGATACTAAAAAAACTATGATTTTTTTGGAATTATTGACTGATGATTAAGAAAATACCTGAAGTCAGGATTGAAAGAAGTAACTCTGCTCAATTGGTTCCTTATCTGTCAATTATATCTTGACGTGTTTCGCAATACATATAAAATATACAGTATATAGCGAAGCAAAGATGCTGTTCTGTATATTCGTAAGTAAGCAGAAATTAGCACGCACTGAGACAAACCGCAATGACGGTGTCCATGGACCGAAGTAATCGTACCATCAAAAGTAGTCGAATTTGGGGCATCATCACGAAATGTCTTATTGTGCACGATCTCATCGTATAAGAGGACATTGGCGCGTTAGACGTGCGCAGGTTTGCGGCGTGATCGAAGAGCAGGACCCAAATTTTAATTAGCACTCACTTTTTCTGGCGAGGAATCCCACGATTCATTGGAGCTCGAAGCTGTTCGCAAACGCTCGATGCTGTACATTTTGCAAAAACCACTCAACTTTAACTTAACGACTTTTAAGAAAATATATGCCGTATCGAATACGACTATTTACTATTTAAAGGACGAACAACTTATACTCGTACAATTAAAAGAATACAATGTAGTCAAACGAATTAATTTCGCATACGTACATGTACATGAATATGCTGGCTCTTGCATGTTCGATCAGAGGTGATCTTGTGAGCAAATCTTACTGAATAATGCTTGGTGTAGGTTAACCCGTTAAATTGGAATGGTGAGTACTTGGAGGCAGTACGCGTGAAACTGATGAAATTATTTACGTCAACAGCAGGCTAAAGAAAGCAAGCAGTCTTACACGTTTTTTAGAATGGGACGTCTAAATTGTGCTGGCTCTCATTTTAAAGAATAAACGAAATTCAATTTTCAGTCACTAAATCGATTGTCATAGAATAATTGTTTCTCGCCCGACGGGTGTAATTCCCGAAACACAATTTTCAAATCTTATGCCCTATTTAATACATCTACATCCGGTATAGTATCGATATAAGATTTTAATCGAATGTTATCACTTGGGAAAGCTGTTCGCAAACGAAGTTCGAAGCTGGTGTGGTGACGTTAAAATTTGATATTTTTTATCAGAACGGTTTTCCACCAAGATTCGCATTTTTAAAAACTTTTTTCTAAGATTAGGCTAATCCCATACGTTCCTTGCTTGCCCCAAACATTGAAAAAGTAAATAGGAGGATGCGAAAGGTACGATCGATTCACTCATTTATAACACAGGTATACCATTCATTGCGTATTTTCATTCCAAGAGGACTATGGTTAGGTTCGGCTTACATTGACCAGCTCAATCTTGCAGCGCCATTAAATTATACTCTGTAATTGCATCCGGCGTCGTTTGCTGGTAAGCGCACCGTGGCCAGCATTAACACCCATTCAATGACAAATGGCACGATGTATCTCGTTTTTGGCGTGGCAAAACTTGTCCCCTATGTATAGAATAATTGACGAGAGACTTCGACTAGGTCCTGTGACATCACCGCCGCACTGTCTTTGATTCCACAATACTTCCATTGCAACGAACCGAATACTCAACCGCTAGATGGTGTCGACGCTACACCTTAGTCTTGAGACGTCTGTTTTTCGCCGAAAGGAATGTTTCGCCAACAAAAATAAATGTTTTTTAGGAGTCTTACCAGCTTTCAAGCCTCAAAGCCCACTCCCTGGGGTTAGCATGGTCATATTGCCTAGCCCAGGTCTGACCTCGGTAGGGATCTTTAAAGTGTCTTGATATCTTTACTTTCATTTCGAAGGTAGGTGTGTACGTAGGAATTTCTCTCTCCCCCGAGAAATTCCAAAGATGTCGGTAGGATAAGGCAAGTACGCCATTGCTATTGCTCCACTTGACACCTCACTATCATTTATTTTCAACTTATTGTCGAAAAATTATATTATTTTAAAATCAAGTGTCATGAGTAATGACGTTTGATTTAAATGGTAACTTGTACCGTTACTTCCGTTGGAAACGAAGTTATTACGTTATCACGTTTCCGAGTAAATGTTGTGACGATGCTTAATTTTAAAGCGTACACAAAATAACAGTTATTTTTTTTTTAAATCTTGCCGCGTATGTGTCATGAAGGAAACAGATAATCCCCCGTTTAATGATCCCATGAGAACCCCAGGTATTTTCCGTAGTATTTTTGTGCCAAGGTAAAAAATATTTTTGAGCAAAACTTCATTATCCCGTTCAATGGTCCCGGGCCAAGCCGGACACTTCCTCTAGTAGAACATGTACTTATAAAGACAATAAACAAACGTTTATTTAAATGCATGTAATTCATGTACTTATGTCTACTAATGTTATACTTCTGTATACTTAGACATATCTCTCATAAACGCAATATATTGGTTTTATGTCATAATGTCATAATTGTCAGCGAAAGTAGCCAACGGGTAGATTTTTCATCAAGACGAAAATCGCCGCTATCAAGATAAAAATTGTATCCCATTGAGGAAGTAAAAAAGTTGAAGTATTGTTTCTCGCATTACTTTACTAATTACTTAGAAGCCTATTAGCAATTCGTGTTTTTGTCGACAACATCTTCAAGATACATGTACAACTCTCATTCTTTGCGATTTAGTCCGATCGATATTGCCAGTTTGCCCGATGTATTTTTTCCAGTATTTGTCTTACGGCTATGGATACATGTTTATCTGCTAATTAGCGTGCTATCAGGCATGCCTAAGCACCGCAGAAAAGACGCATAGTAATTATAACCTTTTAAACGCGGCTTACGTGGCTCGAGTGTTGGCATTTGCATGTTCAACCTCCTAATCACCTTTGTCATGATTACCTCAGTTAGTAGGATAATTGCTCAGAAATACACGTACACTATTCAAAATTTGACGTTGTCTTTCAAAACTCAGGACTTGAGAGTTCGCGCACGAATCGGTTCACCCATCGACCATTTACTGTACGGATGCTGTTTTAAAAGTAAATGCATCTCTGAAGAAGCCATTCTTCTCAATCAGTTAAAATTATTAACAACAGAATGTTTTATTTGCAGAGTAAACATTTGCTGGATGGCCAGAGTCATGTCCCGTCGGCTGATGTTTTTAATCTTAAAATTCTAAGGGGAAATTTTAAATAATAAACAAATTCGTCCTGATTGAGGTACCTCAATTCACATATGGTCCAGTTTCAAATCTGCTTAGAAGTCACTTTCACTTACTTAAATTAATTTATTTTGCGTTTGCACTTGAACATGGTGTCTCACGAGGAGACGAGTCACCCTTTTAGCGCCTTGCTCGATCCAATGTCATTTTATTGGTCTCATAAACGAGCAAGTATGTGAATAATGAGAAAACCTGTAAAGATTCGTTTTACAAGTTTTGCTGACGCAGGCATAAACCTAGAATTTTTCCTAAGTATTTTATTGCCATTATATTGCACAATAATATTTTGCATGTGACGAGCGCTTCAACTACAATATCTCAATTTCATACAGAGTTTTGCAGAGTTTTAAAAATATTAGAAAATCCTTTCACTAGCCGAACCGAGTGAAGCGGACAATTTCTCTAGTAATTTATATTTGGTTTCCACGGACCTCAGCCTAACAAATCAAAATTACGGCCATGCCCTTTGCGCTACCATGACCCCTTTCTGATTGGCTGTTAGATTTTTCTTTTCAATTATTAAAAAAAAATTGTTTTTGCCGTTACTCGTTTCATTCGTTCAATTCTTCTAATAATGTTCCATTAAATTGTTTTCCTGTTTTCCGCATCCCTTGTTTAACTTGTCAAGCTTGGTTAGTAATATGATTCCGCGAAAAGGAATCGAATCGGCTAGACATTCCAATGTTTTCTTTATAACCGGTAACTTACTTGCTGGAAACATACTTTAATTGAGAAGGCAATTGAGTTAAAGTTTCAAAACAGTTAATAGGAGGCGCTGGAGGCGCTTCAGGGATGCGCTTGGTTCGTTGCAGTCATAATAGCACGATGGTTGTAGTCACTTCAGTGGCAAAATAGAAAGATTTTGTGCTCAACCTTATTCATTAGGGGTTCGCAGCGCTCCAAACGGTGATTAAGGATCTCACGAGAGAATGAGAGGCAAAGAGTGTCAAAGCCTGATCCCCATAGCCAAGAGTCAAGCGTTTCAGCTTGAAGACTTGAAAAAAGAGATTGATTGATTGTTAGTGGAAAGCAAATTTTCCACTAACAATCAAGCTAGTTGGAAATTCTAAAAATCTGCTTTATTGGTCTTCTGAGAAGACAGAAGACAGTTGACGTGCCAACGTCTTACTCGAAGGAAAGCGTGAATGTTCCAAAGCATTCGCAGCGGAAATGCAACACTCCATAAAACGGAAACCGACGTCACTCGGTGATTATAAGCGCCGCTTAATCAACGCGTTCTAGCGCTCTAGCCGACGTGTTTAAACTTGTCGCGCTCTCCAGCGCTTAAGCAGAGAATTTAAGCCTCTCTCGTGGGCAGATTGTACAATTGATCAGGGATCAATTGATTGTTAATCGTAAAAGAGAAAGAGATTAGGTTTAAACCGATGTCAATAAAACAGGTGCAACTAATGGAGAGCTATGTTTCTGAGACACTAAATATGAAGTGGTTTTACTCTGTATAACCGAAGTTGTCATAGATAACTAGTACAGGGTGACGCACAATAACGTAAAAGAACCACAAGTTACTCGTACATTGCAAAAAAATTAAAAACAGCAATAAAACAAACAGATGCCGGGTGCTCTAATCAAGAACCAGACCTTAATTTCGATAACTTGTGATTGCAACGAGGGACTCCAAAATAAAAGTCTAACAAGGTGATTTTGTGAATAATCGTGGAATGTCAGAATTCTCGAAATATTCACAGTAAAACATAATGGAGGATCACTATTAATGGCACACTTTCGCTCTCGGTGATGTGGTTGATGATTATTATTGGCATTTAAAATTGGCGAACAGAAATTCGTTAAGTATTCTCACTCAAACGTAATGGGACAGCATATGTAACCCCAAATTAAATGCTGAATGAAAGATACAGGGCGAGTCGATCAAAGCTTTCGGCATTGTGCGCAAACAAACACTTAACGTTGTTGTTTTACATGGTTTCGCTGTAACTGTACAGCGTGTTTAAAAGAAACCTGTAAGATCGAAAAATTCGAGACAGATTTGGCTGCGGTCATAGAAGGACATCTTTTCTTAAGAATCAGTGAATCACTACAAGTACTGTACAATGAACGGGCTAATTATAATGAAAACTTGTGATTGGCTTACCGTTAGTGAATGTAAAATAACCCTTACGACATGAGCGTAGTTGCTTTCACAGGTACCCACTATAGGGCTTCACTAGGAACAAGCGATGGAATAACTAGACCACAAAGATCAATTGGCGTTTCCTCGCTTGGGGCAACCACAAACCAGAAGATATTTATCTGACCCACAATCGGTACTTTTATACCTGTTCCGAGGGGGGGGGGCGATTGTTGAACAATAAACACAGGGGTTGTATCGGATGTATGGGTTGGCCAAAATGGGGGCCCACGCAGATGTGATGGTTTGGATCGGACCAGTAAGGAGATTGAATCTGATCATATTCATTGAATTTTCTGATCGAGGTCCAACCTGGATCAGTTTTGTAAGTCTACACTCTGTATAATACAATATCGGCAAGTGGCTTTATAGCTATTGGCGAAAGGAGAATAAAATATAAAACAAGAGTTCTTCATTGAATATCGGTAAAACGTATACCTGTCTACGTGAGAGCTGGCAGCTGTTATATACGATTTCAAAATATAATACATAGATTATTTTCAGTGATAAAATTGAAAGTCCAGCACTTAGCAGTTTCGTCATATAGACGCCGTGTCCAACTATTTCGTAGAGAGAGCCATCTAGTGAGCATCTCTAAACAGTTCCCCTCAGCGGGGAACCCATAAACCTTAATAGACACTTGCAAAAGTGGTGCGAAACTTGTAATATCGTTGTCTTTTGTTACTAGAATAAAAAATGAACCGCTCAACATTCTAGAAAAACACGTCACTCACAGGAGGATATGGGGTTACGGACGATTCTAACTTCGAGCGATTTCAATTGGTTATGATACAGAACCGGTATGGTAGTTGAATTATTTCTGTGTCCCTTTGTAAGCGGACCAGGCTGTTTCCATCTTAGTCTACTCCCATTATAAGACAGAGAAAATAAAGATCGACATTACATTTAAATTAAAAGAAAAAGATTAATATTGGTACAGCGTTAAAAGAGTAAGATAGGGAATTTACAGGACTAAAAATTATTATATTTTTGTACGTGTAAGTGCGACACAACAGGACTTGCTGGTAGACGAATATGTAATACGAAATCAGTATTATAGTTTGTGGCACACATCTCTAGTATGAATTTAGACATAACAGATGCCGATGTAATTTCAGTAAGGAAATGTCAAAGTCTATTTTATTTAGATACTACTTGGAAGCGACAGTAAATTAGTTTTTATCACACCACAAGGAAGAATGTTGCCATCAGATAATGAAAACAAACAAGAACCAATTGCTGAGCAGAACAAAACTGGAACACTCTTCTGTTGTTGAAATCCAGTATACACTTTCCTTTACGCTCCAGTTATTTCCGTTAGATACGTCGAAACCAATTGAAACGACAAATGTCACCTTCTGGTTTTGTCGACCAACCGAATAATCAAGAAAGGGAATCTGTCGCTGAACAGACATACATGCATTAAAATGAAAAGGAAATCAGGAATAGTTTTTAATTTGCATTTTGCATCTATAGTTTGGCTTTTTTGAAGAAGGTGACATGCAATTTAACAACTACAGGTAATGCGAGTCAATTGCTAACTAGACAAGGCCATGTTCTGAAGCATTGTATGTGGTTAATTCAATTTTTTTGTGGATCTGTTGAACAGTATTAGGTTCATATCAAATTTCAGATACCATGATTTTCATCTCATTGTTCGTTATACAGCTATCTGAAGAAACACCAAGGACTGTATGGAGTTGTGACACCAACCTACACATTACGAAATAAAATTAATACAGATTGTGCCAGATAAAAATTCACTTGTAAAAAATTCGCCTGGGATACCATTATTAAAATTTTCTGGCGTTCACGTACACCTGTATTTCATATAATTCAAGTTGTAAAACTCATTCAAGACTGATTTGTGGACGTCTTTCACCCAAATAATAAATTTTGATCATCCGCGGATGGAGATTTATTTAAAGATATCTTCCATGAAAGGAAACCTTTATAAAGATTTCCCACACATGAACCCACTTCCTTGCACATTAGCTGGATATCAGACACTCGTTATATCTCCATTACCCAATTTTCCAAGTAAGGTAAATGCAAATATTTGGTGAGAATTAAACCAATGATGCATTTCTCTTCCTGCCGGGGAAATAAACTTGAATGCATAACCAAGTAGAACAATTTGATTAGTCAGATGAACTGATAATAATTACCTATAGTTGTGCAAGTCACTGGATGCTAATTTATGATCAATGCCTTTAAACTTTACACAGTAGTGATCAGTACCACTAAATGAACAGTAATTTAACCAACCAGATTTGGGCCTAAGCTCTGAGAGGGGTACAGAATCTTCCTGTTGTGATCCGTCACTTCAGTGAATTTAAAAAAAAAACTCTTAAAAACTTTAATCAAATCCCCAGAAGCCATTAACTGTAATAGAGCCTCAAAAGAAGACATAACCTCAATTGTTCTTCAAGTTGGTATTCTCTGTATTGGATTATTTTGAGAACTCGGAGTATGTACATTTAAATGTACATACTCCGAGTTAAATGTTAGTCGCGCTCGCAGCCCATAGTTCCAATTAAGTTTGCTAACAAGTTTTCAGTCGTTGAATTGGGATTTCACACTATTGGACTTCTACGTCACGCCATTCATTTCGAAATATCAGGGGTTGAAACGTCTCAAGAATTTCTATGCCTTGTCATTCGCAGGTATTGTCCATCCCTTCCAACGCTTTTCAATCCATATTTTCCACCCTTTGACGTAGAATCTAAAAAAATTGATTCGTGCACGTCGCAACCTCAAACACAACCCCATTTCTAATTAGATATGACGTCAGAAGTGAGGATTTTTTCAGTTCTGGATTTAGGTTTAAAAAATAAAACATCTATATAGGCTGTGCAGTTCTCGGACATATAGCCTCTGTGCATGACAGAAGTTGGTGTTCTCTGTCGGCGTTCCGGAGAAACAGTTGATCCGTTAACTATTTTTTTTTTTTAATTCACTGAAGTGACGGATCTCAACAGGAAGATTCTGTACCTCTCTCAGAGCTTAGGCCCTATGTGAGAGGCACACTATAATAGAGTGTTAATGAAATTTGAGTACTCTTTAACCTAGTTGTAAAGCGCAGCAGCCGAAGATCATGTATTGTATAACTTAGGTAATTCATGCGACTCATGAGATCGAAATCAACGTGTTATATTGTTAAAATTACAGCTGCTTACAATTAAGATTTCTTCTGACGTGCACACTGCATTATGAACAAGATTGCACAAAAAAAACACATGACACAAATACAAACTGTATCTCACTGTTTTCACAAAGGTTTATCACTTCAAATATTTTACAATGGTAATAAATATACCCTGTGTAAATAATTTGAGTGTTTTCATACTGAACTTCATAGGTTTTTATAGGTTATAGGCTTTTCGGTTCGCTAGTTTTTTGTATGTACGAAAATAGCGATAGAATTTTCGAAGCGGAGCTGCTGCCATCTTTTGAGATTTTGTGCAAACCGTTGCATACACCGGTAGTTGATAAATAAATCGATATATTGAGTTTCGCTCTTTTCAAACGGACATACAGTGTGCATCACGGCTCCATACATCTCCGGCAGAACGTACGAATACATTGTACCTGAAATTGCCTGTTGAAGGTAGCGACCTCTGTAGGACGTGTTCTGGTGGAATGGCGAGCTGTCACGTGACTAGGTCAAGCGATCACATTAGTACTGTTCATTTGACAGAATCTATTGGTTCTATTGTTGAATGAAATTATTGTTGCATACGCTCAAATAAAAAATATTTGTCTATTTGCGTTAATATTTCACACTTATTAATAAATCGGAAATGGTGAATTCGGGACAGCACCGAATGAAAGACGAACCGAGAGGCGAACTCGTTTTTTTATAATAATACAAGAAGGGTGCCCGGCTTTGCCTGGGTTTACAGTAACCACCAATGAAATGAAATATTAATTGT